>CAKAOH010033563.1:0-39023 GCA_916701665.1 Sebastiscus tertius | reverse complement strand
CATCAGAATGGGGAAGAAAGGGGATTTAAGTGACTTTGAATGTGGCATGGTTGTTGGTGCCAGACGGGCTGGTCTGAGTATTTCAAAAACTGCTGATCCACTGGGATTTTCACGCACAACCATCTCTAGGGTTTACAGAGAATGGTCCTAAAAAGAGAACATATCCAGTGAGCGGCAGTTGTGTGGACGTAAATGCCTTGTTGATGTCAGAGGTCAGAGGAGAATGGGCAGAGTGGTTTGAGAAGATAGAAAGGCAACAGTAACTCAAATAACCACTCGTTACAACCAAGGTATGCAGAATACCATCTCTGAACGCACAACACGTCAAACCTTGAAGCAGATGGGCTACAGCAGCAGAAGACCACCCGGTACTAGCACCGGCCACTTTATTAGGTACACCTTGTACCTAATAAAGTGGCCGGTGAGTATGGTAGTACTATTCCTTCAGAAATGCAAGTGGTGTTTTAATTTGAAAAACCCCTTACCGGAAGTATCCCATTCACTCTTCGTAGCTTGACACTGGTGGCAGCAATGGCGGCTAAAGATCACTAGAGGAAGGAACCAGAGAAACCATGAAACTTTACTTCTAACGGCCGTGCGGAGGAATCTGTTTCCACTACTACTGCTACAACCATCCCATAACGGAACTAAAGGGAGAAGAAGTGCTGTAACGTGAGATATTAAACCGTATAAACGTCCAAACTGAAGGAAAGTGGACGCACTAGTTAGCTTAGTACCAACTGACTGTTAGCTTAGCCGTTAGCTTAGCTGTTAGCTTAGCCGTTAGCTTAGCTGTTAGCTTAGCCAGCTGTTGGCTACTTGGCTGCTCCAACAACAAGTTAACTAACAAATTAACTGTATGAAAACATTCCTTATTTAAATAGTTGAGTGGTGATGAACTTGTCAGTATAGGTAAACAGTATTTGTTTGTTTTTACAGACAAGTCGACACGTGAACATTATTCATGCTAATGCTAAGCTAGTGCTAAGCTAAGTTCCTGAAGTCTCCTGCTCTCCAGCCTATTGGCTATAAGGAGGCTAATCAAGACTGGGTTTTTCAGGGGTCGATTGGGTCTACTATACTACGATGGAAAGCCTAACGCTGACTGATGTGGAGCAGAAATACTACTCTGATCTGTTCGTCTACTGCGACACGGACAACACCAAGAAAGTGGCTCACAACGGGAGAGTTCTTGACCTTTTCCGGGCGGCCCAGCTACCCAGCGAAATTATCCTGCAGGTAAGCTAGTGGTAGCTTTGTTGTGCACAGGTTTTGAAGTGTTTGTCATCAAGACGGTGAGGCTGGCCCATGAAATAAAGCATGCATATTGTGCAAACTTGTCAGAGCTGACCTGTCATCCAGTAAAGCTAGGGTGGTTAGCAATGCTGCGCAGCAGAGACACACCTTCTTCTGGCTAATGTCAGTTTATAGCCAAAAGAGACAGTGGGCAGGGAAGTCAAATAGTTATTAACCTTAGCTGAACATTTGCCCTCAAATTGACATGTTATTCATATAACAGACGCTTGTATGTCTGCTCTCCAAGTGTCTTTGTTGAACAGCACCCCAATGTACACAACGTTATAGCAAATTATGTCCTCATCATCAGCAGCCCTTTGGGGCAAGTTTTCCCTTTGTGCAAACTTGTCAGAGCTGACCTGTCATCCAGTAAAGCTAGGGTGGTTAGCAATGCTGCGCAGCAACAGAGACACACCTTCTCCTGGCTAATGTTAGCTTATAGCCCAAAGAGAGAGGGACAGCCAAGTCACTGAACATTTGCCCCTCAAAATTGTTATTCATGCAACAAATGCTTGTGTGTCTGCTCTCCAAGTGTCTCTTTTGTGGGCATGTGTTGCACCCAATGTACACAACGTTATAGCAAAGGATGTCCTCATCATCAGCCCAGATTACTGCCCACTCCTTCCTGCCCTCTCACCCCATTAACATCTGTATTATGCATCCTGCATATAACAGATGCTTGTGTGTCTGCAAGTGTCTTTTTGTGGGCATGTGTTGGAACAGCACCCCAATGTACACAACGTTATAGCAAATGATGTCCTCATCATCAACCCTTTGGGGCAAGTTTGCCTTTTGTGCAAACTTGTCAGAACTGACCTGTCATCCAGTAAAGCTAGGGTGGTTAGCAATGCTGCACAGCAACAGAGACACACCTTCTTCTGGCTAATGTTAGCTTTAGCCAAAGAGAGAGAGTGGGCAGCCAAGTCACATAGTTAACCTCAGCTGACTGAACATTTGCCCCCTCAAATTGACATGTTATTCATATAACAGACGCTTGTATGTCTGCTCTCCCAAGGGACTTTTTTGTGGGGCATGTGTTGGAACAGCACCCCAATGTACACAACGTTATAGCAAATGATGTCCTCATCATCAGCCCTTTGGGGCAAGTTTGCCCTTTGTGCAAACTTGTCGGAGCTGACCTGTCATCCAGTAAAGCTATGGGGGCTAATGAATAGTTGTCACCTAAAATACATGATTTAGGAATGGTGTATCATTCAACCAGTCTTTGCACAGACCTTGTACATGTTTTAATACACAAATACATCTGCTACTTGTCAGATTATATTCATGTTATGGTCACAACAACCATCATGCCATTCACACATTAGCCTCTGGTGGTTAGCAATGCTGTGCAGCAACAGAGACACACCTTCTTCTGGCTAATGTTAGCTTTAGCCCAAAGAGAGGGTGGGCAGCCAAGTCACATAGTTAACCTTAGCTGACTGAACATTTGCCCCTCAAATTGACATGTTATTCATATAACAGACGCTTTATATGTCTGCTCTCTCAAGTGTCTTTTTGTGGGCATGTGTTGGAACAGCACCCAATGTACACAAACGTTATAGCAAATGATGTCCTCATCATCAGCCCTTTGCTTCAGATTACTGCCCACTCCTTCCTGTCCTCTCACTCCATGAACATCTGTTATTTTTGCTCACCACTGGCTTGAGCTGACATGATGGAAATGCAATGTCACAATGTCACAGTGTAATTTATAATAGTTGTCACCTAAAATACGATACAATACGGTACAACTTTATTGTCAGTTTGCACTGAAATTCATTTTGTATCCATAGGCAGCTCAGTTTGAGGAAAAAGTACACATACAATAGACATACTGTTACCATAGACAGACAGACAAGTAAGACCCATCAGACAAAAAACAAAACACAGCACAATTATTCATTCATAACCCATTACAAAATTACCATCTGTCCTCTGGATTTACATGTCTTTAGCAGCACATTAATTATTATTTAGCAACAAGATGGACTGATGAACAAAAGTGTTCTTTAGCCTGATGCGGTTAAATGTAGGGGCTCTGAATCGCCTCTTGGAGGGCAGGAGTTGATATTCCCCATTTAAAACATATTGATAAATGGTGTATCACTCAACCAGTCTCTACACAGACCTTGTACATATGTTTTAACACACAAATACATCTGCTACTTGTCAGATTATATTCATGTTATGGTCACAAACAACCATGATGCCATGCACACTCTGTTAACTGTGATTTTATGAGCAGCCAGTACACCTCCATATATTTTTGTGTGACTCCAGGTCTCCCTCTCAGCAGGCCAATATTTGCAGTTTGTGAGTCAGACTCCTTTTCAAGGTCAACAAGGGGAGCTAGCTGTGTGGTGGAAGAATTAGGCAGTGTTGTAATCCTCTACTTCCAAAATGTACACTGTGGTGGCCAATCATACGCACACAGCCACAGTGTCATGTTGTAACAGGCGGAGAAAAGTGACTGGTGCTTTGTATCCGGACGCACTCAGAATAAGTCCTTTGTCAGCAAGAAGGGGATCAGTCAGCTGTGGCGGCTCTCAGCGTTGAAGGACTCATCTTAACGTTGTGAAGTTTAACTCCCTGGGTGTTTATCGTCCACAGGTTCCTGCTGTCCACATATTTATCATGTGACCACACTATAAAATGCATCATCTCCTATGTGTTTCTGTGCACATTTAAAACATTTTGTTGCATCTGTTGTGCCTCCCAGTCTTCCGTTCTGGACAAAGCCTGCTCAGCATGACGTCAAGCACAACAAAATATGTGATAATCAGGCTTATTAGTGGCGAGACCCACTGAACATCTGCCAATAAGCTGAGCAAGTTAGACTGTTACTGGTGCCCTTTCTTGTGACTTAAAGCAGGTAAACAACATCACATTAAAGGTGCTCTATACATATCCAGAGCATTAATTAATATAGCAGCAAACAACTATTTGCTATGTAAAGATATAGAGGAGTAATGTCTACCTGAGTAGAGAATTAAGTCTCTCTCTCTCTGTGTGTGTTGTAATCCGAGCTTCTCTTTGCTTTGTTGACATTGCCGTGCATGCTTTTAATGCATGTTTGTGCATGTGAGCGTGCCCCACTGGCTAGCTCATGGCTGCCGCTCTGCACTGCTCTCATACGGTGGTTACAGCTGATAATGGACTGTAGTGGAAGCAGTAGCACCCTCCCTCCGGTTCCCCCCCAGGTTAACAGTGTTGGCTCTGTCAGCAGTGTAGCCTTTGTTTTCACTGTTAGCGATGTTAGCACTGTTAGCAAAGAGTAAAGAAGCAAATAGACAAAACTCTGGTGCTTTCTTGACAACAGTGAAACAATGAAATATTATAAATATAATAAGCGTTTTCAGTCCAAAATGGCGGAAGCGTAGCTTTGCTGCTGGGCGCTGATCATACAATGGAACGAACAATTAACTTTCACTTCTTGGCAATATATGATCTTTGCCGTTAGCTGCGAGCCACCGACTCAGCTGTTGCCATGTTGAGAGCCGTGCGGAGGCAATAGAAATGCTCCAAATCTCGCATTTAGCACCTTTAAGTCAGTAGGTCTTTGGAGAGCTTGGATACAATATATCAAGTTTTTACAGCGTTGCTTGTTGTGACCACTGATAAGAAAACAATTAAGCCTCTTGTTAAAGCAAAAAATTAATGTAAATTATTGTTTATTTTCTTGTTTAACTGTTTCATGTAACATTCTGTAAGTTATGAATTGTCAGAGGGAAGTCTGGGCTTCTCTCCTTTCGGTATTAATGGTTAATATCAGAGTTTCAGATGAATACAATGTTGTTGATTGTTCCTCATTGTCCTTGTGTGCGTGGGTTTAGATCACAGAGCTATGTGGAGCCACTCGGCTGGGTCACTTCGGTCGGAGCCAGTTCTACATCGCTCTGAAGCTCATTGCCATTGCCCAGTCCGGTCTGCCCCTGAGGGTGGAAAGCCTCAACTCGGGTGAGTCCACCGTTGAATTTAACCATTGATCTTTCTTCAGAACCTCCTCCCACAAAAAAAAGAACAGATTCCCCATTCAGTAGCATCGTGTAAAACATACCAGGTTCTCGGACAAGTGCCAATGGATTCAAAGCTTTTTAAAAAAAAAATCTTGTTTAGAAATTATAGCTTAATGAATTTGAGGAGGTCATGGAACAGGAAGCACCCGTGACCCAGGAGCTGTCTCCTTCTGTCGACATGTCGAAGTGTCCTTGAGCAGGACATTGAACGTGTGTGTGTGTGTGTGTGTGTGTGTGTGTGTGTGTGTGTGTGTGTGTGTGTGTGTGTGTGTGTGTGTTTTTTACTGGTTACTTTGGACAAAAATGATATGATACGTTTTATATCAGCCATTCTGCACTGTCAGTGGCAGTAGAGCTTAATATTTGTGTTATCAGGTGCTTTGCAATAAGAGCTGTTTCTACTAGCTTTCTATTTATCTTTACTATTAGAGAGTCTGTAATGTAAGCCCTCGAGGTTTATCTGTGGTTTGACTCCTCTTAAAAAAACACACACACACACACAGGGGAAGATGTCACAGTCGCCCGCTGCATGAAGTTACTTGTTTGGCCTGAAATATTGCAACATGAAGTTGCAGAAATGATTTCATAATTTGATATAAATATAAGGAAGTACGGAGGCCACTTCCTCAAAGCAATATGGACACGATGTGCAACGTGATGCTTATGAGATTTGGGGACGTTTGGACTTTCCGTCTTAATGAAAAAAAGGCTGAATGCAAATCATCGATAGAATTTAATTAAAAATATTCATTTGCTTTGTGCTATTAGAAAGCCAAAAGAAGAAGAAAGTCACCCCGGTCATGCTGAGATATTGAATAGAAAGTTGTTTGTTATCACCAGTACATAGTTTGTTCACCAGAGAGAACTGACAAGTTAATCGACTGTAAAATATTCCACTCAGTGTATTACTAGGCAATTCTTTAAAAAAACACAAATGTAAGGGATCTGCAGCAAGATTGTTGTTTGTTATGTGCCAATATATTATCATATTTTTTAAACTCACAAATATCAATATCAGTATCTTCATTAAAAATCCAGTATTGTTCAGGCTACCGTGGGTTCAGTACCTGCTAGGGCTGCCCCCTCTTAGTCGATTATTCAACTAATCTGTAGTTTTGGTCTCAGTCGACTAAGATTTTTTTAGTCGATTAGTCGTTTTTAAAGCTTTTTTCATGCTGAATGACTTATTTCCAAGAAACTTATGAGCACATCTCTGATAATCACAAGATTTAAAGTAGTGCTTTTGTGTGATTCCTTGTGGAGAAACTCAGTTTCAGAGATTGTCACTTGACTAAGAATTTCTTTGGTCAAGGGCAGCCCTAGTATCTGGCAACTATACTCCTACTTATTATAGCTAATTATGACAATCCAATACAACACACACCTCATTTGTTTTCCTCCCTGCTCAGTGTGGCACGGTGGCTTTTGGTGATGGTGAGTCTATGTTGTTGTTTGCTGCTTTTTTAATATTAAGTAGATGTTGTTAATGCTGCAGCGTTGGAATTTAAAAGCAGAAAAAAACAACACTTGTCTGAAACATTAGAAATGTCAAGTTTTGTTGTCATTTTTCTACCATCATCACTATTTTGTTCTGACATTCAACGTTGTCCAAATCCACTGTAGAGGAGACAAACACACTGTTTGCTGCAGCAACAGCAGCTTCAATAGATCAGCATTCAGTCCGTGTTTTATTTTGAGGAAGCAGTCGGACCTTTTCTGCTTTCATACGGTTGTTCTCGTTATTATACAGCTGTCATTCTCTTCACAAACACCTATAAACCACAGCTGATTGCAAGAAGTTTGTGCTCGTTCTCTAGGCATTCTGTGAAATGTAGGGAGTCAGTAACTGAAGTAGAAACAGATGAGGCAGGACGAATGAAAGTAGCACTGAAAAAGTAAACTCATCAGTAACTGATGAAATCCGCTAAACATCACAGACTGATGATTTTAGTGCAGTGGAGAGTGATTTCAGTCCTCGAGTTTAGTGCATTAAAGCACCTGAAAATCAATTTGAAGCTAATCTTCCTTCTAATCCTGTGAATGGATTCCTGTCTCACCAGTCAAAGACCTGCCGCTGCCCAGGTTCGTGGTGGGGAAGAACGAGGCGGAGGCTAGGCACGCGGCGCTGTACCAGGACACCGACAGTCAGGGGTTGTACCCGGCCTCTGCTGCCGCAGTGATGCCCAGACCACCAGGCAGGGGGCTCCCGAACAAGAAAGGTCCACCATCATCCACTTCACTTCCTGCCCACGAGGTCATCCAGCCGCTGGCACCCAGCATAGAACCACAGGTTAGTCATTTTACTCTCCTCATGCAGACATATCGCTTATTTAAATACTGTCATTTTGTTCCTTTTCCTTATAATTACCTGTCCTTTGATATAAAAATTAGGGCTGTCAAAGTTAACGTGATAATAACGCGTTAGCGCAAATTAATTTTAATGCCACTAATTTCTTGTCAATCCAAACTTATGCTAAATTTTAGCGAGGAAAAACTGTCATGGCCATTTTCAAAGGCATCCCTTGACCTCTGACCTCAAGATATGTGAATGAAAATTGGTTCTATGGGTACCCACGAGTCTCCCCTTAACAGACATGCCCACTTTATGATAATCACATGCAGTTCGGGGTAAGTCATAGTCAAGTCAGCACACTGACACACTGACAGCTGTTGTTGCCTGTTGGGCTGCAGTTTGCCATGTTATGATTTGAGCATATTTTTTGATGCTAAATGCAGTACCTGTGAGGGTTTCTGGACAATCATGTGATTAATTGTAATAAAATATTTTCATCTATTGACAGCCCTAATAAAAATACATTCATATGTGCATAGGCCACAGCTGATAATAAATGAAGTTATTTTTTGTATTTGTGTTATAGGACCCCCTCGAAAATGAGATGATACATCTCAAGGGGCTATTCTTTTCTTTCAATAAATTCTTCCATATTGGGTTCATGTTTAAATCATGCCTTCTTTTCCCGCAAGTAGTCCTGCAATGACTGCGTTAAAAATGGACGTTACTATTATCTATCTTTTGGGGAACATAATGCGCACATTTTATTTCCTCCTACAGCTGCTGAACCCAGCAGTTACTAGAGATATTGTTTGTGTTTCCTGTGTTTTTTTTCATGTGCATGTTTGAGTACTTCTAGCTGAAATTACACTCTGAAGTTTTCTGCTGCTGACTTCTTCTGTGCTGAAACCAGCAGTGTGTTGCCTGTCAGTTACGTAGACCTCATGTCTATTTGCTATCTATTGCGAAATGTTCATTCGCCGGTTGTTTGAACATACCATATCTGTGATGAGCAGATAAAAAGCTTTGAAGCAGGCTCGGATGTGGCTTGTTCGAGATGGAAATCTTGTAGTATTTGAGATGGGATCTGCTGAAAGTTAATACCCATAATAATGTGCAACCATAATCAGACTGTAGTGGCGACACAGAACTTCTGTTTCCTCTCTGTTTCAAATTAAGATTTGATGTCTGAAGATGTTGATTCTCATTAAATCTGCAGTTGTTTACATGTTTACTGAAGACTTACATACATATTTCATGTGTTTGCTTGTATTTATATGTGTTACCAGCCTGAACCGACGTCCCCGGTGGTCTCCCCTCACCAGTCTCCCCCCACCTCCCCTCACTCGTGGAGGAAACACAAGCGGCAGCCCAGTGGAGGGAACGCAGACAGACAGCCGGTGGTGGCTCCAGCTGGAGCTGTGTGGACGCATTTCAGAGAACCACAAGCAGGTAACGCCCACTGACCCGCCAGCAGTTGATGATGAATTAGAAATTAATTAATAAAAAAAAAAAATAATAATTTTTTATTGAAAATAATCAACAAATTAATCGACAATGAAAATAATCGTTAGTTGCAGCCCTACTTGACAGAAAGAGTCAGCAGAGAGCCTACTGGTTGTGTTTGTGTGACTTCCTGGTGTTTGCAGCTTGTACATAAATGATGTTTGCTGAGAGTGTCAGTTACAGCAGTTAGTCATTAGAGGAACAAAGGGGAGTATCACATGACCTGTGCTTTCATCAGCACAAAATGTGGTGGAGATTATTACAAAAAAGGATGGCATGAAAATATTTCTTTCTGGAGCTGCAACGCTTAATCCACCTGTCGATAGTTGCAGCCTTAATCCTTTCCTAACAACACGTGCAGTATGTTTATTTGTGCAGCTTAGGATGTCATTTTATGCGTTCCTCTCCTCCTCCCTCCAGGTCCAGTGCCCGGTGAGGGCATGTGGCCGTCCCACTCGCCCCCGCCTCCGGGTCAGGAGAGTTGGGTCAGTTTCACGGCAGACACGCCGCCATCCAGCGCCATCCCAGGAATGCATCCCTCGTCAGTCCAGGTAGGGCAGCGTTACGCTTCTGTCACCGTCCCAACACCGGGGCTGGTTACATACGGATTCTACCTGATGAATAATAGTTTGTGCAACTCACTTTTTGGTGCAGCAACTTTGCTTAAAATTCTCCAGTTGGCAAGCAAACCCCCATTTTTTTCTTTTTGGCCTTGATGCTAAAACATGTTTGGGGATTTATTTTAGATAAAACACAAAATCAGCACCTCTATTTCCCCTAATACACATACATAAACTTTCAACAAAAAGTCTTAGTGCTGTCAAACAACAACACAGCAGAAATGTGGTCCATGGTGACAAAGAAATCACACACATCTCACACATTGTTGAGGCAGGAGGTACAAGTACAAGTCATCAGTACAGATAATTATGAGAATGACTAAGGAGATATTGTGACAGGCTGCTTTATTCATGATGGCAAACATGATCAACCTCTTTAATCAGATGAAAAGGCGCCATCAGACATCGCAAACATAGAGCGCAAGATATCTTACTAACCACAGCGGATAAAACACCTCAAACAGGAGCCAACATTTTATATCAGTACTTTATCTGCCTGCACTGATAGACTGAAACTCGGCAAGCAACTTCTCTGTATGACATTGCTCAGGTAAAGATAAAGCTGCAAAGGGACATTCTTAAATTTGTCAAAATGTCACTGATGGGCTTCTGTCTATGCCACTGGTCCTAATTCACAGAATAACGTGAAATCTTTGGTACAATAACAATACAAAAATTAAACCAGTGCTGTTTCCTTAAATGTTTCTGTAAATGTGGTTTCCCGTAGGAAAGCACAACGATAAGAACGGTGGCCTCAGCAGCAATGACCAATGAGATCCAGCGACAGACAAGCGGCTACGACGATCCGTGGAAGATCACGGACGAGCAGAGACAGTATTACATCAACCAGTTCAAAACCATCCAGCCAGACCTCACGGGCTTCATACCTGGTAGGGAAATACACACACACACACACACACACACACACACACACACACAAATCAAAACTGTGTGTAAAACGTGGATTGTTTTTAATCATCTGTTTCGTTGTGTTTTTCAGGTTCAGCAGCAAAAGAGTTCTTCACCAAATCAAAACTACCGATTTTAGAGTTGTCACATATTTGGTGAGTCGTCACTATTCGGCCAATCGCCGTCTCTGCTGTGTTTGTCTGTGCTGGAGTAGGGATGTCACGAGAACCGAGTACCAAGTCGATGCCAAAATTCTCGAGACTAACAGTGTCTAAAATCCAAAAAGACGCTGTACATTGAGTGTAATTATGATGCCTTCAGGCTCTATTCAGTAAAAACAAATATTGGGTGATGGCAAATTCTAACTTTATCATGATTGTGTGTTCAAATATAATCTTGTAAAATGTAGTTTTTGCCTTTTTTTTTGGCGTGTATTCACAGCAATATATAATAGATATTAGAGAGAGAATTATGACCTGTTTAAATTCCTAACACTAGCTCTAAGTGTTAATTGTTTTATTTTGTTGTGTGTTCAATATGTGATAGGAATTGTAGAAAATCAGCCTTTTCTGATAAATGAGAATCTGTGGAAAGCTAAATTCTGTCTTTTTATACTTGATAAATTACTTAAACGATTAATTAAAAAAAGTATGCGTCAGCGTCTGAGCCTCAATCTACCATGCTGACATTGTTTTAAAGGGAAAGAAAAATGTTCCTGGATCATTGCTCAGTAAATTACTGCATATTAAAAAAACATCTGTCTGCTCTGTTGACGTTCTCATAGGCTCATTTGGTGTGAATGTGACTGTTTATAACAAAATGTTGTGTCCAGCTCTAGTGGGAACAGGACGTCTGAACTAGCAATAACAGACTCAACTTTTTGAATCATGTGGGGAAGATAAAGTCAGATTGAAAGGCAGCTGATCCATGCTGATAAAACTCTGCTGCAGCCACAGTTGCCATTGTGACGGCGTCTGTGAGGACGGCAGACTCACTAACGTCGAATGTGTGTTTTGAAGGGAGCTGTCAGACTTCGATAAAGACGGAGCGCTGACCCTGGATGAGTTCTGCGCCGCCTTCCACCTGGTCGTGGCCAGGAAGAACGGCTACGACCTCCCTGAGAAGCTGCCTGAGAGCCTGATGCCAAAGCTGATTGACCTGGATGACTCAGCAGGTACGCAGCCTCTCTCACACACTCACTCTCTCGCTCTCTCTGTTGCTCCCTCCCCTAACTTCCCAACCTCAGGCCTCATAAAACCTGCGAGGTTACAGCACTGCGGTGTGCTGAAATTGAATTGTCTATAAATTAACTTGCTCCTATGATGGAGCTACTGTACGTTTCTGCTGCCCTTTTAACATCCCATCCCATGTATTTGTATTTTTAAAAGAATAGCAACACATTAGGTAGGATTATTTATCTATCCGTCAAGTTCCATGTACATTTGTTTTAGCCATGGATTGCCAAATATATGGAGTGTTAAGCATCATTACTATGTTGTGTGCATGACAAACAAGTTCATACTAAAACTGCTGCTAACCTGTGTCTACTTTTTGGTATCCAGAGGCCCAGGAGCAGGCTGCCGACGTTGGATACTCGGGCTCCCCGGTGGAGGTCACCCCCAGCAAGTCTCCCTCCATGCCTTCACTGAACCAGAACTGGCCGGAGATGAACCAGAGCAATGAGGTTCACAACATGCACACACAACACACACGATTCCTTCTTGTACCTTCACACATACTGTGAGCTCCATGTTTGTTTTTGCTTTTGCTGTGTTTGCATTTGGTTCATCATAATTAATTGCTCCGGGTTAATTAGGTGCTTTTTTTTCTCCTTCATCCATCCATCATGATTTGACTGCCACTTCTTCATCCTCTTCATCATCAAACATAATTACTGATAATAATTCAGCACCTCTTCTCTCACTTCCTGGACTGTGGCGGTAGCCTGCTGTTTCTGTATGAAAGTCTGTTTTGTTTCCATACCCCCCACCGCTGATGTCCACATCGCCACGTCGCCTGGCGATGGCTGATGATGTCACATGACGGTAGCCGTTCAAGGCGCTGATGATGTAAATGTGTGATGTCACTGCACTGGCTGACTGACATGTTTTTTCTCACTGTCTGTCTGTCTCCTGCAGCAGTGGGAGACGTTTAGCGAGCGCTCCTCCAGCTCACAAACTCTGACCCAATTTGACTCTAACATTGCACCAGCTGACCCTGTAAGTCAATCACTTAGTATGCATGGTTTCACCATTAATGCACAGACATTAACCCTCTCTGGATCTCCATGAGGTCTCTCTCTCAGTGTCTCTCTCTGTGTCTCTCTTTCGGTCTCTCTTTCTGTCTTAAGACCCAGACACACTAAACCGACATCAAATAACTAAGGCTGGGCAATATATCGATATTATATCGATATCGTAATATGAGACTAGATATCGTCTTAGATTTTAGGTCGTAAAGTGTTGACTTTTCCTGGTTTTAACGGCTGCATTACAGTAAAATTATGTAATTTTCTGAACTTCCGGGACTGTTCTAGCTCTTCTATATTTGCCTTTAACCACTTAGACATTATATCCACATTACTGATGATTACATATACAAAATCTCATTGTGTAAATATGTAGTGAAAGCACTGATAATCAACACTACAATATCGTCACAATATAGATATCGAGGTATTTGGTAAAAGATATTGTGATATTTGATTTTCTCCATATCACCCAGCCCTACAAAAGAACTAGCGGCAACAAAGGCAGACTGTTCTCACGTCTTCTGTCTCTTTGCCAAAAAGTTGCACTTGAACACACCACAAAAGACTACAGCCAATAGCCAACCAGCACGTCCGTTCTGCGCCTGCGTGACAGGAAATAACTCTCCACACCAGCAGGTGGCGGTAGTCTGTATTCGTCATTCAAAAAGGGAAACCGGAAGACCTAAAGGACTGCAGATATGCAAGCCGTTATTGTTATGATACGACAATCAGAGTGATTTCTCTCCCTGACGAGCTCCGCCACTGATTCAACACGCTGAATCGGCTAAAAAGCCTCAGACACTAGTTGCACACCGCAAAAACTAGGCCGACAGACGCTCACCAACGGCCTGGTGTCAGGACCTTATCTCTCCATCTCTCTCTCTGTCTGTCTCAGTCTCTCTCTCTGTGCATGATGTTCTTTCAAAGTTCAGTCTGCTGCATCAGCAGCGTCCAGTGTGTGTTGTGATTTGGCTGGCTTAGCTTCTATTGGACATCACCTTTTTTTTCTACAGTGACATCCACCAATCACTAATGCATTTACAGATTGTGACAGATACATTTTCCATATATGGTCAAATGCTGTAAGTACTTAAAATCATGTGGTGCTTTGTCATTCACTGTTGAAGTGTTCCAGTCTGTTTTTTGCCCCTCAGGCAGAATTTAATTTTCCTTAATTGGCTCATGAATAGCTCTGCACTATTAATCTGGCGAAAAAGTGCAGTATTGACTGCCACAGTTTGCCTTATTGCAGGAGTGTGCATCTTTTTTAGATTGCTTTTGGGTACTCTGAAATTCTGGGCAGAAATCCCAGCAAAAAAGTCACAGAGCAGAACCTGAACAATGATGTTAAACGTCCCCCTTAAATCTTTGGAACGGCAAATAAATGAGCTGCTTTTAATGAAATATCACAGGTAGAGGTTTTACTAAGACACAGAGGTTCACTCAGTGGTGGAAGAAGTATTCAGCTCTGTAAAACTTGCTAAACTGTATCATAAAAAACTCTAATGCAACTTAAATCTGCATTGAAAATGTCACTCGAGTAAAAGTACAAAAAGTACAAATTATCAAAAATAAAAGTTTTCATAATGCAGTTACACAGTTAGGTAGTTCTCTCTATAACATATTTTATAAGATCATAAAATCATAATGTGCAAAGTAAATAGTAACTAAAGCTGCCAAATGAAGTGGAATAAAAGTGTAAAGTAGCACACAATGGAAATACTCAAGTAAAGGACAAATAGCTCAGATTTATACTTAAGTACAGTACTTGTACTGAGTAAAACTACTTAATTAGAGAGTTAAAAGACGGTACCTCTTATACCACAATGATGATCCAATTAGAATATTCAGAAAAAGTAAAATGCCTTCTCTTCTCTCTCTGAAAATTGTGAAAATGGGTCAACACCAATGCAAAAACTCCCAACGCACGATGTGATTAAAGCAGTTATGAAGTCAAATCTTCACTCTGCTTGCGTTTGATACCCAAGCTGTTATGTATCAAACCAAAATGACAGATGGAGGCGAAGCCTGACAAAGTAAACTGATGGTAAAGTGTTGTGGATACGCATCTCCTTCTGTAAAACCTCATAAATCTGCCTGTCTCACCTCCTGTCCCTTTTTATCTGTCCTTCAGGACACGGCCATCGTCCATCCGGTCCCCATACGGATGACGCCCAGTAAAATCCACATGCAGGAGATGGAGCTGAAGAGGACTGGCAGCGGTGAGACAACCTCTGACTGTCCACATATTAATTTACAATTGACCGCCCCCCCCTTAGTTACTGTTGCTATGTCGGACAAGCTTGACAAAACATCTGTAACAAGAGCTTTTTATGGCATTGTGAGGGGCTTTAAATTACTTATGAGTGTGCGTTAAAGCTAATATGAAAAGGAAATTAAACTCGCATTAGAAGTCATACCAGCTCATTTTGGAGATGTAAAAAAAAAAAACGCCCCAGAACATTGTGTTCCTGGTTGAGTTTGCAGTGTTGGAGAGGTAAAGACACACTAAGAGGCTGCTGTTTGTTATGAGTAAACAGAAACTAACGTCATTAAACAGAATCAGTCTGGATTTTAGTCATAAACTCACAGTGGAAATGTGTTGTGGTTGTGTTTGTGAAGCTGCTACTGAAGATATTTTGGGATGAAATTAGCAGTAAGACTGCTGACTGTTTTCAGTTATTGTCGTCACCCTGTATAATTGACTCAACACTGTTATGTCTCAAACCTTTTAGACCACAACCATCCGACAAGTCCGCTACTGGCTAAACCTCCCGAACTGTCCGAAGAAGTACCTGCATCCCTGAAGTTTGTAGCCGCCAACACTGTAGGTGAGTAAAGGATGGGCCGTTGTGCCGGAGAGTCCATGTTTAAAAGAGTACTCCACTGATTTAGCGTTGCATTCCTAAAACTTTGTCAGACTCATGATGGGGAGTTTAAAAAAATGGATCAAACAGATGCAGCAGAACCAAAGATATCATCTTTTTTAACTCCACACATTTGCCATCTTTTTGATGTGATTAAGTCGCAGGCCAATATATTTTTTAGAACAGTTTTTTTGTTACCAGTACCTTTCCCTCCGCAAGAGGTTTGAGTTGCGCCTATATTTATGAAACAACAACACGGAGGCTTCGTAGTCCGGACCAAGACGGCAAACTTTATTCCTTTCAACCTTAATGAAGGCAGTGCAGACCAGATCCACTCCTTCCGTTCTTACCTTTCACAATAAAAGCCCGAGACATATAATATTCACAGGCGAGTATTTTGCATTTTCATGTTGTTTATTCGTCACACCCCCCAGTGTGTAAAGGCCTTTCCTTGTCAAAATCTGGCGCCTACATTACCCACAATACAACTCAACCGCCAACAACTCAAGTCTGAGGTTCAGGTGTGTTATGCAAGTCGCAGCTAATGTAGCCTCGAGCCGCTAGCCTCAAGGAAAAAGGAGGAGCAGGCTACAGAGGCCTGATAATCTCACTTCTTTCTAACTTCATGTTGGGATGTTTTGCTTTGTCTGTCATGAAGGTGATGGTTACAGCAGTTCAGACTCCTTCACCTCAGACCAGGAGCCAATTACAAGACAAAGGTCAGTGACTTTCACGTGATTCAATTTTGTTTATGTTGTTTTATCACTTTTGTTGGACAAGCACTGTGGACATGTCTTTGTCATTATGTATCTGTTGTCTGTATCGTTGACCATCTTTTCTCTTGGATTCACATCCTCTCTGATAAACCGCGTTATAAACAGGTTGGGTAAAATGTACATCCTATCCATAATTCCAATAAACATGAATGTTTGTGTTCAGGTCTCAGTCGGGAACGTCTCCAGAGGCTCTGAAGGTGGTAGCCCCCCCTCCTCCTCCACCACGCCCCCACCCCTCTCACTCTCGCTCCTCGTCTCTCGACATGAACCGCACCTTCGCTGCCGCGTCCGCTGCAGGACAACCACAATCCTCTACGATAGCTTACCCGCCGGCTGTGCCTCCTCGACCGCTACCCACACAGGTAAGACAGTCAGAAAAAAACGCTGATAATTCACCTTTTATACCAAACCATGAGGTCCAACCGCATCATAAATCCTGCATCAAGTGTGATCTTGACCCCACTCACTCTCTCCCTCCAGTCATCAGCGCCACACACCGGGCATCGTGCGGAGGCTGAGGGTGCACCAGGAGGCGGAGCGGCGCTCACCACCACCTCCCCCCAACAGATCCCCCAGCAACCCAACTTCGCTGACTTCAGTCAGTTTCAGGCCTTCGCTGCATCTGAACAGCCTTCCAGCCTGCCGGAGGCCGATATACACAGTGAGCCTGGACAGGTAGGTTCTTATCTGGAGTGTGTGTGTCTATTTCTAGGTAGTAGTGAAGGCACTTTGACACCTGCCATTTTATTGACATGCCATTCTGTGTTCAATTCTTTCACAACAATGAGTCGTGATGCAACAGAACAGACGTTAGAGCCATCATTCTATACTTGAGCTGTCATGTTTGTTTTTGTGTCTACAGGTGGAGAAGTCTTCAGAGGGAGCCGGCCCTTTAAGAACGGTCAAGAGTGACGGCCAAGCGGATGAGAGAACCTCAGCTACTGTCAACTCCGTAAGTCAACATGAAAAAAAGCCATCAAATATAAACTGAGTAGATGATCAAATACTGAAATACTGAATACTGAACAGTTCAGTACACTATTGAACAATATCTGAAACATGTAATGAAGGTGCACGTCACGTCTTACTGCAGGTAATTACTGTGAATACATTGTTGGAATAGTAACATTTTTAGTAATGTGACAAAGGTCAAGATAAGTAGAGGCTGCTGCTAACCATTGTTATTATCATTATTATTATCATTATCAATTAAGCTGCCGATCATTTACTTGATTAGTTGATTGATTGTTTTGTCTATAAATGACAGAAAAAGGTGAAAAATGCTGATTAGTTTCCCAAATCGAAATGTGACGTCGTGAAACCACTTGTTTAGTCCCACTAACAAACAAAAAGAAAACCGAAAGATAGTCAATATACTATCATATAAGACATTTTGAGATGCTAGAACCAGCATTTTTACTTGAAAAGTGACTCAAAATGATTTTCAGAAAAGTTCCTGATCAGTTTTCTGTTGAGAGACTACTCAGTTAATCACCTTATCGTTTCATCTCTAAATACATTTGATAATTATTGACTTTTAATTTGTAGAAACAACAGTCAAAATCTCCTTTCTTGCAAAATGGCATAAAGACAGAGCTTGTAACACATTTTTTTATGCCACTGCTGGGATTCATATTTTTGTTGATTATTTTCTCTTGGTTTTGTTTTTTCCCATCAGGCCAAAGGTTCTGGGTCTGGTCCGCTAGCGCCTCCTCCAAAGCCCGTGCGCCGAAGGTTGAAATCTGAAGACGAGCTACGACCGGAGGACGAGCAGCACGGTCCGCAGAAATCAAACGTCATAGCCGCTGTCCTCGCCACTCAGCCTTCCATCCCCAGGTAGAACACTCGAGTAATTGGCTAACAACTGGAAGGTCTTGTTTAATGTTGTTTTTGTATGTATTTTGATTTTAAAAACAGTATGTATCTGTGTGTTTTCAGGTCAATAGGAAAGGACAAAAAGGCGATTCAAGCTTCAATCAGAAGAAACAAGGAGACGAACACGGTGTTGGCACGACTTAACAGTGAACTGCAGCAACAGTTGAAGGTACGTGGGATTAAAGTGTTTTCTTTCTGACTCTTTTCCGCTCTAGCAAAATAATAAATCACTCATAACTTGTCATTTTCCAGGACCTGCTTGAAGAGAGGATATCCCTGGAAGTGCAGCTGGAGCAGCTCAGACCTTTCTCTCATCTTTAACCAACGTGAGGAGGACAACTCGGCTGTGTTGAAGCCGTGGCCCTCGGTGTGACTCCCCCTCCATCCCTCCCTCCTCCTTCCACCATCTCGGCTTTCCCTGGAGGCTCCGACCTGCTGCAGGGTGCTCCGTTAAAAAAAACGCTCAACAACACACTTATTAATCATAAACCGGAAGGACCTGAGAGCACAGTCTTAACCAAGAGGAGGAGGTGACAGGAGCGCTGGGGGGGGATTTTACAAACTGGCACTTTTCAATTGTCTCTGAAGAGAGGTGAACGTGAGGACGACAGTGGACTGAGAAACGGTTCGGAGCGGCGGACAAGACGCTCCGACTGCGAGTGCCGTCTGAAGACAAAAACTGCTGGTGTCTCGTCACTCTCTGAATGACTGAAGAAGAAAGGCGGAGTGTGTTTGTCATGTGTGACCGTTTTGTGTATTTGTGTTCCTGTTTCGTGACTTGCTTGAAGCTAGCACCAATGTGTCTCCCTCGGGGTACAGACTCTGCCACGCCAAACTCCTGTTAGAAATCAGGCAAATTTAAAGAAGCAGTTTAGTATTTTTGGGAAATGTGCTTCTTTGCTTTCTTTCTTAGCGTTAGATGAGAAGATCTCTATCAAACTCATGTGCGTCAAGTACAGAGATGGAGTCTGTGATTAGCTTAGCTTAGCATAAAGACTGGAAGCAGGGGGAAACAGCTAGCCTGGCTCTGTTCAAAGTTGAAAAACCACACCTACCTGCACCTGTGAAATTCACTTAATAACATGTTGTCTGTCGTTTGCTGTTTGCTTAATACGTACAAAAACAGAACGGTAAAAACAACAACTCCTAATTTTAGGGGGAGTTAAATGCTGAAACTACTGAAATCTAATTCTAGGAAAGAAAGTATATTTCCCGAAAAAGTTGAACTATTCCTTTAACTGTCTTCTCACTTATTTGTGTACCTACTTTTCTACTGCCTTCAAAACTGGACGACAACTGTGGAAAAAAACAAACAGGGCTCTAAAAGCATTTCTGCTTTAAATATCATCAAAGAACGTCTCTACTGAACATTTGCCTCCCAAATGTCACCATTTTCACATAACCTGTTAAGAAATAAGTTGCAGAGAGACATGCTACTACACACGTTAGAGGCTTTGAAAACAATAAGACAGACTACACCAGGAATCTACGTGTTGCCAGTAAGCAAGGAACGTAAAAATTGACTTGTTTTTGACTGGAGTTTGGTGTGGTCGGTCTCTCCATAAAAACATACCGTGCTGCTTCTGGACAGGACTTTGTGTGTATGTGTTTGTGAGGTCTTTAATGGCTAAATCATCATGGTGAAGACTTTCTTTGACTCATCTTCTGTGACATGAATTCAGCCCACCTCTTCTCTTCTTACTGCCCCTTTGAAGTCTACATATGTATGTGTGTGTGTGTGTGTGTTGAGTGAATGTCTCTTTATGTTACACAGTGTTTGGGGTTTTGACGTGACTGAATGGTTTAACTTTATGCCAAATGACTGAACTATCACTCTGCTCTCTCACCTCTACCTTGGGCTGTGTTGTCTTTGATTTGATTTTCAAAACATAGCTGTGCGTGAACATCTCAGCTTTCTTTTTTTCTTCTACTGCGGTTATTTCCCGTCTTCTTTTACCTTCACCTGGACGGGAAACCATTTCGTTAAAAACAAGACATTTCACTTGAAGGCTTTCGAAGAGCTGCTCGACTGCAGGAAGGCGGCGTTTATGAAGAATTGCGTCGCCGATCGGGGGAGAAGTTTTCCTGTGATTTTTCCCGATCGGCAAACACACACATGTGCACGGATCTAAACTGATGGCGCAAGATAAGAGTTGATATTGGTTTAAAAAAACTCTTTTCCAATCGGGCAGTCGGCACTATGCAAGTACGGGCGATACATCCTCACAGACCAACTATACTTAGCCGTTTGTACTACGATAGTAGCAACTGTGTGAACAGTATACTCTGGTTTTTGTATCTTAGATCTTCCAGAACATCATCTACTGTATGTTTGTGATTCATTATGCCTTTTTTTTTGTTGTTTTTGTTTCTCCCCGGCTCCAGAGGGAAGTCCAGATCAGTGTTTTATCAGGTCACTTTCACCCTAAATCTGCAAGATGTGACCCTTGCTTGGGTGTAGATGAAGTTTGACTACAGACGGAGACCTGTCAACAGAATGGGAGACCTGAATGACCCAACTGCACTTTGAATCCCCCCCTCCCCTTTCGTCTGTGTATTTTTATTTGTTACATCCCTCTTTCTTTCTTTTAACGTTTGCATGTCTCGTCTTTCACATGTATTTAAAAAAAAAAAAAAAGATGCTTTAAGAAGAAAAAAAGATAATGAACCACTCAAGTTTTATTTCTTCAGTACAACCTTGGAAACTGTGCCAGTACCCCCTAAAAGATCCTTGTCTTGTTTGGTTAATTATTTTTTTATAAACGTTTTTGTCCCTGGAGCTTCCTGTGTGTTCGCGAAGAATCTGTCTTCTTCTAAAGCCTTACTCCCAGACTGGCGTTCAGGTTTCCACGGTGGCTGACTGACCTCTCTTCCTTGTCGTTGCAAGGCTCGCCTTCTTTTTTCTGCTGTTGAGGACGATGATGTACTTGGTGTGTGTGTGTGTGTGCGTGTGCGTGCGTGCGTGTGTGTGTGTGTGTTGTTTCCAGACCTGGAACTAATACCATTTAAAACCCTATTAAAAACCTTCATGTGGGATTGATTTATGTTTGCTAGCACAATAGCTCCCCCCGTTCATCCTTAAACCCAAAAGGCAATCCAGGCAGGCAGAAGCAATCACCAAGTCTTTGATGGGATTTTGAATGCTATTTGCTCCCAGATCTGTGTTGTATATTGTATATGATACACACTTTTGGACTCATATGTAAATTTGCATTAATTGCTGACTAACAGCGAAAGAATATTCTATTTAATTCCTTCTCTCTTGGCTGTGGGATCCTAGATGTTTAACTGCATGGATGTACTGTATCTCTGCAGAGTCAACTAGCAGCTGTGTGATTTTTACACAAAAATAAAAACGGCACAATATTTTAAACGCTGCTCTCCTTTACTGACTTCTTTTATTGTTTGTTAAAAGGCCCTAAAAACATGTTTTCTCATTCTAATTCTTTTTTATGAGCAATAAGGTCTGACCTTATCAATACTTTCTGCTAAAATTAAAACAGTTTTGGGATTTTTTTTACACAAGATAATTATTTTTCTGAACTGTTTTGTCTCACTTATACGCTATATTTTGGTTATTATATTCTCTTACACCCACTCAGTCTTAATGAAGCAGATTAGCTGAGTTTTTGACTCTGAATTTTTTTATTAATTTATTTATTTTTACTAACTTAAACTTTGATTTTTGCTTATTTAGTCATGGATATTAAATGTTGTGTAGAAATAAACAAAGATCGGAGGAATAGCCAGACACAGTTGTTCGTTCTTCAAAAAAAATACAAAATAAAACAAATTATTTTTCACAGCAATATCACAGGCTATTATTTTGTGAACCTGTATTGTTTTATTTTTTATAAGTTTTGCTTGTGTGGAATATTTTAATATATCCAGTAGCTATTTATATTAAACATAAGAACAAATTAATATATTTAGATCGTTTTTAGATTGTTTAAGCGTCTTTGAGGTCTCTAAAAGCGCTATATAAGTTTAATTTATTATTATTATTATTAGATATTTACACAATTTTTATTTTTTTCTTAACTAACTTAAACTTATATTTTTGTTTATTTAGCCATGGATGTACAATTTTGTGCAGAAATACATAAACATAGGAGGAATGGCCAGACACAATTGTTCCAAATCCAAAACAAATAATTTTTCACAGCAAAATCTTATTTTTAAAATACTTTTTACTGTATTTTTTTTTTTTAAAGTTAGTTTTGTTTGAGTGAAATCTTTTAATATCTCCAGTAGAAATCTAATACATTTATGATATAAAATAATATAATTACGGATGACCCTTTGTTAAGCCCCGCCCTAGAACGGCCACTGTCCAATCCTACGTTAGCAACCGTAACTAGGCGCACGTTGTTGAAAGTGCTGAGTTTCACAAGAAAAAAAGGGAAATTTGTGTCTATATACACACACAAATCAAATAGATTCAATTTCGTGATTATTCCATGAACTGTTGTGAAACTGTTGGTATTTTGGCTCCATGCATGAGAAAAGCTTTGTTTGGGAAAGATGTCAATGTCTCTGAAATGCACGAGTGATCTCACAAAAGAACGAAGACACTGAATGGGTTTGAGCAGGTTTTATTAGATCTCTATGTATTGCTTTATTGCGAGGCTGTTGTACAGAGGGGCTCAAAGCAGTCCTGAACATAATCGACTCCTATTTCCCAACTTGAATCTGTCCAATCAGTGAGTTTAACTCCAACAAACCGACCACTTCAACCAACTCAGATAACAGCGATCATTTAGAGATCTGTAGAAGGGTCGGTCGGGTCTTTAAAGTCACTGAAACAGCTGCTCTAAACTTTACTTTTCTACAAATCTTTGCAACAAACCAAATCTTAGTTTAATCTTCATGTGTTAGAAATGCTGAATGCATAGAATAAACAGCTTCAGAGTCAATATACATTTAGTTTTTTAACAGAAACTCAAGCAGAATAAATCATTTACGCTGCCTTTTTGCAAAGCCCAGCTCACAAAAGGCCTCGACGTTGAAGGTACTATAGACATAAGTAGGCCTGTTCTCTACATCTACTGAATATCTTCTCTTACAGCAGGACAAAGAGCTCTAATGTAACCGTATAAATCTCTGAGGTTTAACTGAGTCGTTCGCAAAAGCAGGACTTAAAGAGGATTCACAACAGAACCAGCGGGTTCAGGGTTTTTTTTCTTCCCAGGTGTTTATCGTCGAGGTTTCAGGTGGGTTTTTGATGAATCCAGAACATTCACTTGTCAGCAGACAGTGCAGGTTGGGACGTTATTTGACCACACTGGAAAAACAAAGAGAAGGAGATCAGTGATTCCTTTACATCCTATCATCCTTGGAAAATTAATTTTCATTCATAGAGGCTCCCCCTCTATGCTAAGCTCGTACTCGTAAATTTGTGAGCTTGGTTTGATAGCTCAGGGCTTATGCCCTTTTCTATCCATGGGAAATTGAGTTTTTATTTTTATTTATTTTTATTTATTTTTATTTATTTATTTTTTCTTCCTTTTCCTTGTAACAAAATAAAATAAAATGAAATATGGATAAAACAAAATGGAGAAAAATAAATTAAAGAAAGAGAAAAAATAAATAAATAAATAAATAAATAAAAAATAAATAAATAAATAAAACTTTAAAAATAAATTTAAAAAAGCCAATATAACTGGGCAAGATCAATATTATGTGTGTGTGCGCTTGAGAGGTGGGGTGGGGGTGGCTGGCTGTCAGTCAGGGTGCAAATCAAATTAAGGCAAGATTAACAAGAATAAGATCAAATAAAGTCAAATAAATATAAATTGGTAGATAGATAGAAGTAAAAGAATGATGGCTAAAAGCATGGTGTTTAATATGGTGAGCTAAGCTGACCAGCTGCTGGTTGTAGCTTCATTTTACCGATTTACAGAGTGGTATCAATCTTCTCATCTAACTCTCAAATCAAATACGCGTTTATCCCCAAACTACTCCTTTAAATGTGCTCGACACTCACACGCTGGTTTCCTTGTAGCGGTCCAGAGCCTCCTGGGCCAACACCTCAGAGAACTTGGGGTCGGTCCAGGGGATGTCGCTCGGTATGCTGATGTTCATGGGGGGAGAATCGAAGAGCTTCACAGACACGTTTGTTTCTCCAGGCTGCTGCTTCTTCTCCTCAGTGTCCCTGCTGTTCACCTACAGTATACAGGGACAAATTCAGTTTATCTGTTATTACACTGTGTAAAACATATGTGCATTTCCAATATACTGATATACTGTGCATAATGCAGATATAGTGTCTTTCACTGCTCCGATTTTGGTCATTTGGATCTTTCACTTCAATTAAATTATTGCTGAAACAAGAAAATTGTCATGCATTTAATATATTGCTGCAAAGAAAACAGGCATGTCACAAAAAGACACTTAAAAAACACACTTGAAAAAACAACACTATTAAAAAAACATGTTAAAAATGCAAGAATGTTTGTCTTAAAGGTCCCATATTGTGAAAAGTGAGATTTTCATGTCTTTTATATTATAAAGCAGGTTTAAGTGCTTTATAAATACTGTTAAACTATCAAAACGCTCAATATACAGAGAAATACACACAGCCCGTATTCAGAAATTGTGCGTTTGAAACAAACCGTTTGGATTTCTGTCCATTTGTGATGTCACAAATATACAATATTTATACCATTACACGGTTTTAAACATAAACATTCTAAATGTGTCCCAGTTTATTTCCTGTTGCAGTGTATGTAAATAACATCAGCTGACAGGAAGTAAACATGGACCCAAGCTGTTGCCTAGCAACGCAATTCCGTTGAAATGCGCTAAAACGGAGTGTTTCAGACAGAGGGTGAATATATTCAGACCGACAGTACAAGGAAAATAAAGTTTTTTTTGAACATTACAGCATGTAAACATGTTCTAGTAGAAACACAAAATACAAGTATGAACCTGAAAATGAGCACGATATGGGACCTTTAAGTTCATCATGAATTTTGACCTTTTTTGTAGATTTCATGATGTCATATTTTTCTGATTCCTCAATAAAGACCCTCCAAAAATAAAGAATATTTCTTCATCCATTTTCTCTACCAGCTTGTTAGAAATTCACATTTTGTTGATTTAGGAAAACTCCATCACTGTGATCACGAGTGATAATGACATATTGATTTTGCCCTCCAGGTCTACGTACCGTCTGAACCTGGAAGACGTCGTCCTTGGTGTTGGTGTTGTTCGCCAGAGACGACACCCAGCCAAAGTCTCGGTTGAGCATGTCCAGGATGGAGGAGGTGTTGAACATCTGCTCCTGGAACCTCTTCATCAGGCTGTTGTACTGCTGAGTGAAGCGCTCGGCCATGGCCAGCGCCTCCTCCAGCTCCTCCTTCAGCGGGCCCTCCAGAGGTTTCCTCCCGGAGCAGTCTGTGAGGGAAACATCATCACGGAGCTCCGGCAAGGTTAGAAAAATCACTTTACTGACTACACTGGGATTATTTTCATTAGAAGGACATTACGCGTGTTTCATTGCATGATTTTTGTATATTGTTTGTCATTTTGATCCCAGATTATATCACGTCCGACCCTGCACTCAGAGTCGGATCCCTCTGAATGTGAAATCAATATGAGCCTCTTTGTATTTCCCAAATGTCTCAATAACGTTTTTGCTGTCAGAGGAACAAAAACATCATCAACACAAATTAAATCTCACCCAGTTGAAGCCCTTCCTGTTTCCAACATTATCATAAATCCTAATTGTGTTGCTTTAATAAAAACGTCTGCATCATCATTCAGGTCTCCACCTCCGGTTTCCTGCAGGAGGACCTCACTGCACCAACTTAACCCTTTAGTTAACCATTATTATTAGTTGTTTTATGGCTTCTTACATAATGCATTTAATTAACAAGGATGCTATTTATATATTTTTTTTATTTAATGTATTTTTCCCTCCGCATTGCTCATTATTTGTTTCTATTTGCAAGCTTAAACATCTTACAACATAGTCTGTATCGGCCTCATCATCTCTATCATCATAGCTTTCTTGTATCCATGTTTACATTATGGACTGATATTACTGGTCACAACATAAAAGAAAGAATAACACGTTTAATCAGAGAGTTATCTTACCAATATTCTGGATCTCTTTGCATTTCTGACACTCGTCGCGGAACTTGAGGCAGCCGGCTGAGTTGCGGCGAATCTCTCTGCAGGTCATCCTGCCGTTGCCAAACGGTTTGGTGATGACCACGTCCTCGTTCACGCTGCCGTCTGGGACCAGACACAAATATACAGTTTGTAAAAAAAAATATGTTCAACTAATAACCTTTATTTTAAGTTTATAATATGAAACTAACTGAAAAACTTCTGCAGAGACCGCTCTCAAATCCAACTGTGTCAAATCTTGAACTCAAATCGTAATTTCATTGCCGGTCACATGACCACAAATGTGAACATACAGTATGTTTGAGGAACCCAGCCTGGTGCAGATGAGTGAAGCTGACAGAGCAACAATATACAATATTAATACTCTGTTAACATGAGAACAAAAGTCAAGACAGTGGTTCCCAATCTTTTTTCTTATGGGAACCCTGTTTTTACCAATGTAACCTCCTCGACCACGCCCTTATCCTCGCCAGATAGAAGGCTGCTTTTAACTTTACTAAACAAACTAAAGATATACTGTATACTTGCAAATGTCCCAGCTGTGGGACTAATAAAGGATTAGCTTATCTTATCTTTTCTAGAAGACCTGCGGGTCAGTTTTCTGGTAATGAGGTTTCAAAATGGTCCCATGATGGTGGGGCGATGGGAATATGCACACATGTAAACATTTACACTTCATTTAAAAGGGGACTTTGACGTAATTAAATACTCAATCACTGCATTATGACTTGCAGTACAATATCATATCTTGTGAGTTTGTTGTTGCATTTTCACTTTAAAGGACATTAAATTCTGTAGACAGCTCACATCTACAGTTTGGTTTTAGCCTCTTTTAACCTCTGTTGTTTCACATTGCTTTGAAAACTCACAGTGCTAAATGTAAGAGTCTTTTATAGCTAACCTGATATGACTGATCTTTGCAATGGCCACTTAGTTACTTTAAAGTCTTTTTTCATGAAGTGTTTTAAGTCATTTTGTCTACTTCCAGTATAAGACAATTTAAATGTTTACCTAAAAAAAGATCTTTTAGACTGAAATGTGCAGTTTTTTCACAATATATAGTCAAAAGACAACTAAAACTTCCTGCAAACTCTACACAAGCTTTCTGAATACTGAGCAAAAAGTAAACAGGGCGCCAATAGTGTGATTAAAGTAGACTATGCCCTTTTTGTAAGGGTAAACACAGGTGTAATTAATAACATTAATTATGGCCCTGCTGTTGTACATGCTGGCTCACTGTCAACATGTCTGCTGTGAAAAGGGCCTATGTGTCAGAAAACCAAACGTACCGTCACTAGGAGCTGCGTCTGAGTCGATGTCCGTCATGGAGCCCATAGAGCTGAAGAAGTTCCTGCCCATGCCCATCATGGGGGAGAACAAGTCCTGGAAGCTGTGGAACGGGTCGTGAAAGAGAGAGCGGATGCTTCTGCGGTGGCGAATGATCGGTCCCAGGAAATTGGGGAAAAAGAAGACTGGAGGGTTGAAGTGGACATGATCAGCCACCTGGGAAACACCAACAACACAGAGACACGGCCGGTTAACTTCTCTGTTCTGCAGTGAGCGAATATTATAATCCATTCCTGCCAATAATACATCCATCACTCATATGATCTATGCGTATATACAAGTAAATATGTATCTCTGTGTCCAGTGTTGATGTTGGTCTAGCAGGTAAGCAGTACCTTCATGCTGTCTGCAAAGATGCTGTCCACACCGTCGGCCATCTCTGTGTATCTCTCCTCCAGGTTCTGGAGCTCTTTGTTCTGTCGCTGCCCTTCCTTCTCCAGGTTCTCCATCTTCTCCCCGTTGATAAAGATGGAGAACGGAGATGATCTGTTCAGCACCTCCTCCAGCTGCAGGTCAAAGGAGAATACAAAAACTTAAATATCTATACTTTTATCAGCTTATCAGGAGAGTGAAGAAGAGAGGGGATGAAAAGAGTTTTGTAGAAGGAGTGATTAGGTTATTTTTTTGTTTTTCTGATACTGATCTTTTCTGTAGTAGTACTATTTGTGGCCTGCATATCATTTATTGTTTCCTTAAGAAAAATGACTACAACAAGCTAAACCATAACAATTTAAGTAATATATATATATATATATATATATAATAATAACAGATAGTAACTGCAAATTGAAAAACAAAGTATTAAAAACATGGGAGAAGAAACAATAATAATGATAATAATAATAATAATAAATATTTTAAAATATCATAAATTAAAACAATTAGAATAAAAAAAGAGAGAAATATAAATAAATTAATAAATAAATAAATGAATAAAATAAATTCACTCATCAGATTCCCCTGCATATCATTAAATTTGACTATTTACATGTAAATGAAAAATGACTACAACAACTGAAAACCATAACAAATAAAGTAAGATGTACATATAATAGCAGGTAGTAACTGTATATTGAAAGACAAAGTATCTAAAAACAAGGGAGAAATACAATAATAATAATAATAATAATAATAATAATAATAATAATAATAATACATTAAAATATATAAATACAAATTTAATTAAAAATAAATAAATGTAAATTAATTAATTAATACTATAAATTCACACACCCTGCATATCATTCAATTTTACAATTTATATGTCACTGAAATTACAAAATATTTCCTATTTTATGCTTGTCAAGAGAAAACTATGTGAGTCCAAAGATACCACTCAAAATCAACATGTTTGTGCACACAAAAGTTGCATTACAATCAATTTAGTTTAAGGGGGTTCCTATAAAGAACCCTCAGTATTGATTGATTCTCATAGATGACATGTAATCAATCAAACTGCATTGTATTCCTTATAAACGATGGCATTGATCAGCAGCTAATATCTGGATTATAATCAAACCCCCTTATATATAATCTAGAGTGAGTACATGTATGAGTTCATGTGATGGTCTGACCTGGCGTCCCACCAGTCCAGATCCACTGCTGCATGTTCGGGAGTAGTATTTAACACAGGTGCTCTTCAGGCAGGGCTTACACTCCTCCCACAGAGCCTTCATGGTCTCGTTACAGACCTCCTCCTCACGCTCCAGCTTCTCCTCCATCTCCTGAGCCACACGCATCGCTTCCTGTTGTGAAACGGAAACAGAGAGTTGAAGTGGCAAGCTCTTCATTCGATGGGATCCATAGAACTCATTGGCAGATATCTGACACAGAAAGTATCATCAGGCATGTTTCTACCTCTTTCTGCTCCTTGGTTTTCTCCAGGGCGTCCAAAAACTTCTGGTGGGCCTCTGAAGATTTCTGCATCACGCTCTTCATCTCCTTCACTCCGTTAACGGCAGTTTCAATCTGTTTATCCACATACTTTTCTCCCTGGAGTGAGATCTCTGTAAAAATAACCCAACACAAATATATCACATATTCACTAGGTACAGGTACAGTGTGTAGGATTTGGCGACATCTAGTGGTGAGGTTGCAGATTGCAACCAACTGAGTATCCCTCTGCTTATGATACATGTCCACAGGGGCGTTTTTTTTATCGTGAGGGATATTATATTACATTTCTGCTAATAGATCCCCCGAAATGCTGCACACTGGACCTTTAAGTAATGATAAAATATATGTGGGATATTTTTGTTTAATGCTTTTTGTTCGTTTAACTTTATTTGTAATGTAATATAATAATATTATTTATAAGAAAATGCCCCTTTACTTCTTTCTGCACCCCCTGATACTACCATATCCCATAATTTCTAGGCATTTTCTTACAAACATGAATGAAGTAACGATCACTTTAAAGCACTTTAGGGTATTTTTCTTTAATTTCCAAAAGGACGAGTTGGTTTTAAAGGACCAGTTACCCAAATTAAAATTTATTTTTTCCTTAATTAATACATTTTTTCCTTTTGTGATATCTAGCCATTCAGATAAAGATATCTGTTTCTGAGGTTGCTGCTGCCACCGCAATATAATCTAGGCAAATGGGGTTTCATTTGTTGTTTTCACAGCATTAAAACACTTTTTACTGAGAAATAAAATAAAAATAATAACAAAACTTTAAAGAGATACTTACATTTTTTTTTTTTTTTTGTAATTTGGCTGAACTGACCCTTTAAATTGTTCTGATGCCGGTGAGAAACTTACGGTTAAGATCTTCTTTTGACGGAGGAAGGATACAGTTGGCTGAGGCCAGAAGAAGAGCCACCACAGCCAGAGACTTGGACCCCTTCTTCTTCATCATCATCATCATCATTAACATCCTCTCTGACTCTCACGGGGCCAGCAGGCAATGATGAGAAAGAAATCTGTAAAATAAAAACAATAGACATGAGCATACAGGTCCAGTTTTAACTCCTCCTGACTGTGTTGTGATGTTATTGAAACATCCCTCCATCTCCTCTAGAGGGCATCATGAGCTGAACAGAAACCAGAGAACCTACGCAGTAGAAAATAACCGTCATTGCTCAGCAGCTTTCCAGCCTTACACAGCAAAACACAAAAATAACAGCACTGATCAATACTGATAAATAATTCAAACTCATGCCTGCTGAATGGATCATTTCCCTCCACTAACACCATCAGCACCATCAGCAAGGACGTTATCACCGAGCTGACCTCAGATCAGTGTTTCCTGTGACTTTGACCAACTGAGCATTATATAAAGAGAACAGCAGGCCCTTTCTGTGTTTAGTCTCTGACGTGTGCTTGGTCAGCTGCCTGTATGTTCAACAATGCCCGCTTCAACAGAGACTTTTTATTCAGATTCCCTCACATACATACAGAAATAGACAGAGAGAGAAAGTCATCAGACAGATGGACTTTTCTCCTCTCTCTGCAGCTTTTCCCAGACAGTATGCTCTGTTGATTATTTCTGCAGCCGGACATAATCCTCCCTCTTCCTCTGAGTACACATCACTGCTCTAAAATGCACCAATCTATCTGCCTTCGTCAAGCCAAGTACTGATGTTATTTTTAAGTGCAAAGGGAAGTTGGCGCGCCATGAAAAGCAAAGTGAGGAAAGTGAATGAATAACATTTGCATTATACTCTATGTATAATGCAAATTATACTCTATGTAAAGTATGTAAACATTACACCCATATGTGATTGTTAAACATCTCATTCTAAAACCATCTGTTTCTATAACAGCCTCCACTCTTCTGCTTTCAGGTTTTCTCCGCAAGATTTTGAAACCTGGCTGCAGAGGATATGTTCCCATTCAGCCACAAGAGCATTAGAGAGGTCGGCGACTGATGTTGGCCTGGCTCGGAGGCGGTGTTCCAGTTCATCCCAACGGTGTTGGATGGCGTTGAGGTCAGGGCTCTGAATAGGACAGTCAAGGTCTTTTCAAGAAGACCTTGACTGGGGGCACAAAGTGAGCTTAAAGGTAAAGTGTGTAGGATTTGGCGGCATCTAGTGGCGTGGTTGCAGATTGCAACCAACTGATTACCCCTCCGCTCACTCCTCCCTTTCCAAGACTGCGATAGCTTTAACCGCAGAGTGCAAAACTGTGGTAACGCCGTTCACCTTGCTCTGAGGCCGTCCTTACCATAATAACACTACTTTAGGACCTGCAGTCAGGTGATGATTCTCTTTGGGTTCATCACTATGAACAACACTTTTCAGATCACACAGTCATTTAATCCATTATTAATATATGAACAATTATAGCAGCTTTAATACATGTGGACATAAGTGTCCACATGTGTTTGACTATGTACATAACTATACATATACATATAGTGTAAGTTAAGTTATGTTATATTAAGAGGGATGTCAAAGTCATTTGTTTATTATCTGATCTGTGTTTTTATAAAATGTTAAACATAAAATGTCCTGCAAACCAAATATATCTTATGTAACTTTGTTTTTCAGATTCATCCCCTGTCCAGTGATGTTTGTGCTCGCCCACCATCTCATGTTCCTATGGAAACAAGCAAAGTACAGTATGCACAGCGTGTTGTTTTCATATTTGGTTTTAAATTGTCCATTTAGCACAAAAAAAGATGTATAACTTTTACATTCATTTGTTATTTGACCTCTTATTCCACACGGTCTGACAGTATCACATATACAGCATATTCAGTATTGTCTTCTTCAAACTGTTCATTGAAGCTTTAAGATGTTTACGCATGAAGACTAAATGTTTTTATGGCTTAATTCTGCATGTTCTTTGCATCATTTCACCTAAATTTCAAATGTTATATCTTTGGAAGCGTTTGGATTCCTTAAAATCCCTTCAAATTGTGTGTTTGAACAATGTTTTTTCTCACCTTTCAGATAATAGCAGCTATTATAAGGAAGGTAAACTCAAAGCACTGATGGTATAACCTCTCTGAACGTCTGTGCGTTTAATCTGCAGTGAAAAACAGAAAAAAAAAGGACTGGACGCCCACCTGGAGGCTAAAAAAAACGCCCCACTTTCTCCTCTCTATAGGAGCTCATGTGCTCACGAGTTTAACACGCACAGTGCAGCAAACTGCAGCCGTTTACACAATGAGGTCATTATTCATGTGACAATAAGCCTCCCACTTTAATTACAGCATGCCAGTCAGTTACTGGAAGGTTTGTAAGCAGGGAGTGAATGTGACCAGTGAGACCTTTTTTTTAACGAGAAAAAAAAGAAAAAGACTCGAGGTGCAGAGAGAGGAAAGAATGAGCAATGCATAAAACCTGAGACAGAGCCAGAGACGGTTAAACCGGCAGAGAGAAAGTTAAACAAATACAAAAGGAAAAGAAGTAAAGAAAGGAGAAATAACTTACAATGCAGAGGTCAAGCTACATTATTTGCTGGACAGCAGCTGCAGGGATCCTGATTACACAACTGGAAGAATGCAAAGAATGCACGGCCTTCCACAGAGTTCACGAAGTAAAACACAGCAAAACATCTGCATCAGACGCTGTGTCTGAGTATGTTCTTTGAGTTCATATCTAAAACTACAGTATCTCTTTCTACAGTGCATAATATAACACATATCACCATATAATACATGTATATTATATTGGTATTTGTATATTAGATTATATTCTGCATGGTATTTTCTTCTATTTCTATACAGTATATATTTCATAGCATTGTAATATTACTGTATAGTGTGTGTATAATACACATACTGCACATATATTATATATACAGTAATACTACTTTGGATTATAATTGATCGGCAAGGATTTTTGATAATCAATTTAGCATTTTTTAATAAAAATATCTAAACGTCACTGGCTCCAGCTTCTGTTCTGGTTCCAGATGTGAATACTTGCCTGTTTTCTTGATTGTTTTATGATAATAAATGCAATATCCTTGGTTTTTGGGACGCTTGGTCGAACAAAACAAGCAATTTGAAGACGTGCCCTTGGCCTCAGGGAACCTATGATGGACATTTTACACTAATACCTGACTTTTTATTGACCAAACAATTGATTAATTGTGAAAATATTCTGCAGTTTAATAATCGTTAGTTGCAACTACACTTTAATATATATAATTATGATCATGTATGTTATATTTATTATTCATATTTATACCTACTGTATATAATTATATTATATATAGTTCACACTTTTGCACAAATATTTGCACAATTCATATATTTAGTCTGATGTACTGTAATGCACATATTATATCGTATATAATGTGATTTCTCTAATTTTCTTTTGTTTATTTATTCCATTTAAATAGTTCTTGTTTACTTACCTCTTCCTGGGCTGCAGTGCAGGGCTTACAGGTTTATCTTATCTTTTTGACCTGACATGTCTAAATTATCTGTTGTAATAACATTTGTACATCAGCTGATAACTGCAGCTGATGCTTGTTTTCACTGTTTCTGTCTCATTCTCTCTTTTAGAAACTCAAACGACTCTCCCAATCCCAGAATAAAAAGGAATTAACTAATCTGGATCATCTGGTTCTCCATTTACAACAAATGGGACACCATCACATGTGGCCTCATTTTGGCCTCATTTGTAGGTGTTTGGGGATTTCTGCACCCAGAGGATTCACTTGTCATGTGGTTATGGAGCAATTAGGGTCAGTTCTACAGAAAATACACAAAACATTACATTTTTACAACAGTCCGTAATGCAAATACCTATTCTGAAGTATAAAGACTATTAGAATATTATAATATCTTTTAAAATGCTCTTTTCGTGTACTCAACACTGTCAACAGCTCCTAATCAAATAACAATAATATTCCTATATATCGATACAGTTAGTGTATTGCTGCTGGCCTGGGTGTGCCTATAGCCTAAAGTGCATCCAAGTAAACCAACCATGATGTCATCTCTACCCTAATCCAGTTGTTTTGATCCAAAGATGGAGGTCACACCCATGAGTAAGCATTACAAACAGCAGCTGTCACCTTGCCAGTCTGCATGCATGGAGAAAAACAACTGAAGGGAGCACATTTTACTAATAAAATCTACATTAATATACAGCTGAATTTAAGTTAGAAATGTTGGCATTTCATAAGATAAACCTGGGAAATGTGTTGCAGTCTATTCTTTTCTATTTATCATAACACATTATCATCACCAGCTTACTTTTAAAGAGACTATTCTCCTCTGAGCATCACCAAGCTGCAGACTGTTAAAACAATAAAAGCCTCTGTGACTCACCTCTGTTTGTTTCCTGAGACTCCAGACCGTCTGAAGCTGCTCCAGTCTCTCTGCTGCTCTTATTTATACCTGCGGATAACTGGGACGGTGCAGACGTGATTCATGCAGCCACCATCAAGCTACAGCAAAATAGAAGACAACTTCCTGTATCACCCTTCAAAATAAGATAAGATATGACAAGAAAGTCCTTTATTAGTCCCACAGTGGGGAAATGTGCAGTGTACAGCAGCAAAGGGGATAGTGCAAAAAACAAGATGCATCAGCTAACACAGTAAAAAAGAGCTAAACAAAGTGTAACTAAATATGAACCATTTAAATAGAAGGAATTATAAAAATAGGAGCAGTTTATACAGTATTGATAATAAACAGACTGTTAACGAAATTGCACGAGTGGAAAATGATATTGCACAGTGAGAATGAAATGAAATTCCACCTGAAAATATCAGGTTATTGTGCAATATCATTTTCCAGTTGTGCAATTTTGTTAAACACTAGGATCAGCAGTGATTCATGGAGAGACCTCCGTCTGGTCAGCTAACATTACTACCAAGCAGCTGAAATATATAGAGTGATATTGTGCTTTTAGCTGACGTGTGTCGCCCCACTGTTTTGGGCGATGCTCGTTCATGTCTATGTAGAGCGAGAACAAGCGCGAGCCCGACGCTGACTTTCGTTGACTTAACGGCCACAGGTGTCGCTGTTAACAAGCATTTCTGATTCTTACAAACAGTCCCTTTAAAAGTAAAAATATTTAATGCAGAAAAATTTTATTAAATTATTGTCAAAATTCACCTTTTTAGAACTGCTTTGTGTTTTATATATTAAATATATATAATAATTTTACTATGGCGTTTCCTGCTAAGTCCAGCTCCTTAAGTGCATGCTGCTGATTGGCTGTTGACTCACTGCAATCTGATTGGCTGTTTGCCTGTACTAGTCTTTGACAGCTTGTGTTTAGTTTGGTTTTAAACTAAGCTAAGCTGCCAAACCTGCAAAGCTAGCTAGCTGTTGGCAGTTGGTCTTTATTTGCTTGTTTCTGGCTGTTTACATCCACTCATGTGCTTTATGTGTGTTTGTTTTGACACATCCATGGTTGACAGACATAAGACGGTTAGAAGCAGTTAGAAGATGCTACTGCCTCACCTTGAAGGATGTGGATTATCTTCTACAGCAGACAATTGACAGTCTGTCTGTTGAAGAAAAAAATTTAGTTTAAACTCCTCGGTGCCCATCAGCCGCAGGATATTGTTATCAACCAAACCGCGGCGCTGATAAACAATTATCAGATTTAACGGAGTTCTTCTTCAGGAACAAAGTGACTAACTGCTAATGCTGCTCGTAAATTTAGGATTTTATTCTCGTAATATTATGACTTTTTTTCTCGTTAATTTATGACTTTATGCTCGTTAATTTATGACTTTATTCTCGTAATATTACGACTTTTTTCTTGTTAATTTATGACTTTTTTCTCGTTAATTTATGACTTTATGCTCGTTAATTTATGACTTTATTCTCGTAATATTACGACTTTTTTCTTGTTAATTTATGACTTTATTCTCGTTAATTTATGACTTTATTCTTGTTAATTTATGACTTTATTCTCGTAATATTACGACTATTTTCTCGTAGACTTATGACTTTATTCTTGTAACATTACAACTTTTTTCTCATAAAGTTATGACTTTATTCTTGATATATAACGACTTCTTTCTCGTAAAGTTATGACTTAATTCCCTTAATGTTACTACTTTATTCTTGTAATCTCTGGGTTTTTTTCCCTCAATGTGGCCCTAATACTCCATCGTACACTTGCCCTCACTGCATTAGACTTATATACTATATACTTAAACTATAAGCTGTGTTACCTTCATCACAATGCTCAAATGTTTTGTGAGTTTTCAGATTTTTTTTGCCTAAAATGGCTCTTTTGATAGTAAAGGTTGCTGACCCCTTGCCTAGTACTTATAGAATATGCAATTTGAATTGCTTCACCCGATATTAAACTAGTATTTTCACTATGATTAACTGATTTTTATGAGTACCACTCCTGAAGAGTCACTCCATTTCCTCCACCATAAGTAAAAAGAAAACCTTGTGATTTTATTTTGAAATCTGAATGCTGTTTCCTGTAGTTATGGTGTTAAACTCTACTTGATCCTTGTGAGCCTGAGGATTTTTCCAGAAATCTTGTAATTTATTGGCAGCAGCACTCAGAGTAACAAACAGTTGATTCATCCTGACCGTGACTCAATGTTTAATAACTTCACTTTCAAGTGTGTTTATCTGCATATTACCAAACCACATTATATGTGCAGTTTCACAACAGTTTCACACAAACATATGTAACCTACTCTTATAAAACAAGTTCATTGCAAATATCACAGTTCCTACATTGACAACATGTATTAAGAAAAGCCTTAAAAATAATATTTAATAATACTTTAGTTTAAATTAATGCCAGAGTGGGCATATGCAGCCAAAATAAATGCATTATATGAGCTGAATGCATCTGTTACAGCATCATTTTTAATATACTTTTGAGTTTTTACTGAAATGTATTTTCCAACAATTAATGTAGATCAAACTGGATTCTGAAAAATAATATACCCCAAGACAAAAATAATGAAATACAAAACATGAAAAACTAATTTCAATCATTTAATTCATCCATCTTGGTTTGTGTCTAGTAACTTAGTCATACGCTCAGGTATTTCTTTTATCGTCTATATAGTCATTCTTTTACTACATGTATTATTAAATGTACAGTTTTGTTTCAGCACTTGTATTATTTAAGGTTTTTAGAGACTCCAGACCTCGTTCACAGCAGACATGTTATACCAATTAAAGCACAGATGTAACTAATATCATTAACGAAGGCTCTACTAAGTGTCCCAGTAAGCAATGTTAACGAGCCATGCGTAACACCAGGAGCCTGGAACTGGGACATCTAAATGCAGTGCAGTCATCTTTAATGTTATTAATTACACCTGCACTTTTCCTGCTCTTACAAGTAAATATTTTTACTGTGAAAACCCTTCGTTTTTAGTAAAACTGCAGAACAGTGTGAACAGAGGGGTGTGGGAGTTACTGAAAAAATATTAAAGGAGTCATAATCTATTAACTGTCTTTAAAAAAACAAAGCCAGAGTCAGCGTTTTGTTAATGAAGCTTGACCGTTGACTGTTCTCATTGAAAATCAGCCTGCGCCGACATGTATTACAACTTTCCGTAAGTGTGAGGAGGCTTTTGGGAATTCAAGCACCTGTCAAACCAAGTATTATTAATGCTGAAGTACCTTCAAACAAAACAGTAATCCTTATTAACAACAAGTGAGGGCTGTGTCATCTAAAGGGGATGGATGTTCCAGTAAATCTCGCTCACACACACACACACATTCGTACGCTCATACAGATTCCTTAGTTGTGTGTCAGCAGCAGTCATCTCTCTGCAGAGTTTTGCAGATGTTCAAAACTTGTGATATTTGTTATGTTTTGACAAAGGCAAATCTGTGAAATATGCAGATACCTAGGCTTAATGGATAAAGGAACGTAAGCTCTCCCCTTCTGGAAGTGTCAAGATCTTGCAAGATTAAAAAAAGATGATATAGCCTTAGATAAAAGACAGCAAGGTTTGGTCGTTTTGTGTATAAATATACGGTTTGGACCACCTTGGAGAACCTTATTTACCCTCGTGGTTTTGTGGGTGGCTAAATCCAGTGGGCAACCTCCAGGCCTGAAACGTGAAGCCAATGCATAAGTGTCTTAAACTTGCATTCTTTCCAATAGCCAGCAGGCGGAGACTCCTCTGGTTACTAAAAGAAGTCTGATTGTATAGAAGCCTATGAGAAAATGAGCCTACTTCTCACTTAATTTTTAACTCTTTCACAGTGTGTTTT
>CAKAOH010033561.1:0-21727 GCA_916701665.1 Sebastiscus tertius | reverse complement strand
TTGGACGTGTTGTGCGTTCAGAGATGGTATTCTGCATACCTTGGTTGTAACGAGTGGTTATTTGAGTTACTGTTGCCTTTCTATCATCTCCAACCACTCTGCCCATTCTCCTCTGACCTCTGACATCAACAAGGCATTTCCGTCCACACAACGGCCGCTCACTGGATATGTTCTCTTGTTGGGACCATTCTCTGTAAACCCTAGAGATGGTTGTGGTGAAAATCCCAGTAGATCATCAGTTTAATACTCAGACCAGCCCGTCTGGCACCAACAACCATGCCACGTTCAAAGTCACTTAAATCCCCTTTCTTCCCCATTCTGATGCTCGGTTTGAACTTCAGCAAGTCGTCTTCACCACGTCAAGATGACGTAATGCATTGAGTTACAGCCATGTGATTGGCTGATTAGCTATTGAACAGGTGTGCCTAATAAAGTGGCCTGTGAGTGTATGTAGACAACTGCGCAGAATAACTGCTAAATTAAAGTGCAGTAGAGTCACGGTAATTTCTCAGCACGATCTGTAGTATGTCGAAAAATGTTGTGAAAAAAAGTAAAAGTATAGTATGTCAAAAAAAAAAAAGAAATTCTATTTCAGATTTACAAAACGAGCAGAAAGGATCAAATGTATGTAAAATATTTAAGGGAACTTGTTTTTACTGTATTTAATATAAATAATGGGAGTTTCTCTCCAGATGAACTTTGTCTTATAAGAAGCTTTGGTCACTTTTACTTACAATACTTTTATGATGTTGATGCAAGTTTTTGGAGTACAGGAAGTTGTCTCGCACTAAACTCATCACCTCTGCTACAGTTTTCTCACATCTGCAGGTTTTGTTGTCGAGCTGCGAAGCGGCGACGTAATCAGCTGAATTTTGAGTGGCTGCGTTAATATTCGCTCTCTCTCGGGGGGACGTGATAGGTTAATAGTTTCACTTCAGTCTTTGTTCAGTCATTATAATTCACTGTTTCATTATGAACTCCAACTGAATCTCTGAGCTCTGACCCCTCTGGTGTAACCAGTTCCTCATTATACTGCGTGGAATCATTGAAAACCACCCAGTGAAGACGTTTCTGCTCACAGCTCATTGTGACTTTTAAAGATGACAAAGAAAATGACAAATCTTTGTCATATTTGTTATTTGTCTTCTCTCACACGTTGAATGAATCATCCTCAGGCAGAGAGAGCTAACTGTTTCTCTTCTCCTTCCTTTGTTTTGTCTTCCTGCAGGAGGACAAACTGGACGTGTCCACCCCGAAGATGTACAGCTCCTTTATCCCCAACGGCCGCTCGGAGCCTCACCTCCACACCCCCGGACACCAGGGCCTGCAGCTGGGGGACCCCGACCTCAGCCTCTCCCAGGTAGGACACCGGTTGGACTGTTTTATCACATACAGTTCTATACGTTGACTTTCTTCCTGAATATTTTTGACATACTATACAATAACTTTTTTTGATAAAATCTTTTGACAGAGTGTACTATGACTTTTCTTCATGACATTCTTCGATGGACTATACTAGGACTGTTTATGACATACTATGAATTTTTTACTTTATGATCTACTACTACTTTTTATGACTGTTATATCACACTATAGTACTTTTTATGACTGTTATATCATACTATAGTACTTTTTATGACTGTTATATCATACTATACTAGGACTTTTTTTCCAAGACATTTTTTCAAAATACTATACTATGACTTTTTATGACATACTATACTACTGTATCACTTTTTTTATGCCATACTTTGATTTTTTATGACTTTTTTATGGCATACTATGAGGCTTTTATGGTATATTATGACTTTTTAATGCTAAATTATGACTTTAATGACGTACTATACTACAACTTTTTATGACATAGTATACTATGAATGTTATTGCTTTTTTATGACATACTATATTACTGTATTACTTCTTTATGGCATACTATACTATGCGGTTTTATGGTGTATTATGACTTTTTAAAGACATACTATGCATTTTTTACTTTTGTTGACATACTACACTACTGTATCACTTTTGTATGGCATACTATACTATAAGGCTTTTATGCTATATTATGACTTTTTAATAATAAATTATGACTTTTTGACTTTAACGACGTACTATACTATGACTTTTTATGACATATATATTATGAATTGTATTACTTTTTTATGACAAACTATACTATGAGGTTTTATGACTTTTAAGGCATACTATATTATGACTTGTTAATGACATACTATACTGCTGTATGACTTTGACTCTGAGTTTTTATTGCATACTATATTGTGACTTTTTATGACAAATTTTTTTTTGTGACTTTTGTAGGTCAAATTTCTATATGTAATTTATGTGATAATTAAAATAGAGTTAAAGTTTGATTCTTGTAAGTCTTCCTTTGTGGGTATCATTGTGAAGTTTTGGCTTCTACAAACTGGTCATTAATATTATTATCCTTAATATTATTTCCTGTAGTGTTTCTATACTGAGTGGAAAAGGTTCTAACCGTGGGTCTTACCTGTGTGTAGTCTCTGTCTCAGGCTGACGGAGAGCTGTCCGGCCTGCCCACGCCCGACTCCACCCCGGAGCTTCCCATCAAGAACATGAAGGCGCTGCGGCACCATCAGTACGAGAAGAACCAGAACTGCAACAACGCCAAGGACAACAACCCCAAATCTGGGCCCAGCTGCTCAGGATCCAGTCTGGGTTTCATGGCCGTCGTTGGGAACTCGATGACCCCGCAGGTGTTTCCCTTCTCTCATCACCACGGCAACAGTTTGATCAACGGAGCAGCCCATGGAGCCGGTGCCTCGTCGACTTCACTGCACCTCCCCGAGGAGAGGAAGATCTTGAATGATGAGCGAGCAGCAGCAGGAGGAGGAGGAGGAGGAGGAGGAGGCGGTGGCGGAGGAGGAGGAAGCGGAGGAGGAAGCGGAGGAGGAGGAGGAGTCCCCCATCACCACCACTCCCAGCAGTCCCTCCCCCAGACGGTGGTGGACGTATCGGCGCTGGACGAGCTGCTCAAACACATCCATGAGGTCAGCGCGTCGGGGACCGGGGGCATCAAGGTCCTCACCTCAACCTCCTCCTCCTCCCTGTTCCCCGGGCCCTCCTCGTCCTCCGCTGGAGGACATCATCATAATCATCACCATCATCATCATAATAATACTCCCCAAGGCCAGACCCGCACACACCACTACAACCACAGCCATCACCATAGCAACCACCACAACAACAACAGCAGCAGCAGCGGTGGCGGCGGCGGTGGCGGCGGTCACCATCACCAGCAGCATATCCCCGAGACAGAATCCGCTCCGTATTATAGCACCTCCACGCTGCCGAGAGACGGCCTCCCCAAACGCCTGGACGCTCCAACTCAGAACTCCACCTCATCCTCCGCTTCTTCCTCCTCCTCATCCTCCAACAACCCCACCTCCTCTACCTCCATCCCTTCTTCCTCCTCTTCTTCCTCCTCAACGCCGCTGCAGCAGCAGGTGATTCCAGAGAGACCCGGAGGAGACGGCATCTCTGTGACGCGCCACCTCTCCCAGCGCCACTCGCTCATCAAGATGGGCAGCGGGGGCGGCGCCGTGCCGCGCCACCACAGCTTCAACCAACGAGGGGTGCAGCACGCACACTTTCTAGCCAGGATGAACACCAACAGCAGCAGCAACGGCCCCCCGGGCACGAGCGCGTCGGCTAACGCGAACACAAATACCAACGGCGAGAGCCAGCGGCCTTCGATCGCCAGCACTTGCCTGACGCGGCAGCACAGTTACAGCGAAGGGCCGCACGCGCAGCGAGCGGCGATCGTCCGGAGAACAGCGTCGCTCAAACCCCAAGTCCCGCCAAAACCTCTGTTCCTCCCAAACACGGCGACATCACCAGCAGCGGGGGCAGGAAAATACAACTACTAGGAGGAAGTGGCGCCATTCCAACATGGCTGCTGCAGTCCTCACCACGCAGAGCACTCCCGAATATGTCTGCAGGGCTTGTGAGAAATGACAAAATGAGAGCATTGATGGGACGAAAGGACACAAAAGAGACTTCAGAGCTTTTTGTCCCCATCACTCCTCATTATGACCCTTCAGTTGTGGTTATTTTCCTGCTGAGAGGGCGCCGCCCGTCGCCTCTGAGTCAGAGCCGCCGCATTGTAGCTGCTTGTCTCACAGAGCAGAGCCCCGGAGAGAGCCGCTCTGAGGATCGACAAACAAACAAGACTCATTTCATCGGGCGGGGGGGGGACGCTCGCGGCAACTTTTCCCCTCACGACATACTGCGGATCAAAAATCAGACGAGTCTGAGAAAACGCTCCAAAAGCAGGCGAAAGATGTTAATGATTCAAAAGGAGTCCCCGAGGCTCGAGGTGGCCTGAAAAAAAAATTGTGATTAATGCAGTTTTCTTATGAGCGCTTTGATCTAATGTCCCCGGTTGTTGCACTTTGGCACGGGGCCCGGATCGCATTTGCAAAAGATTCAAGAAAGCAGGGAATCGGACTGCTGCAAAACCCGACATGAACTGAATCTGGGACCGCTGGGACGTTTTCTCCGGGACTTCTTGCCACAGGAGAAATCAAACAAAAATCATCTAATGTCAGAAACACCCAGAGGGTAATTCCTTTCCTTTGGAAGTCTGTTTGTCCCTCTGATTCTGGGCCAGAAAATTGAAATTGACGGGAGGGTTCTCTCTCTCTCTCTGCTTTTCTGTGAAAAATACTGCAATGAGTTTTTTTTTGTTATCACGTCCGACGCCGACACATCAGCAACACTTCGAGGAATGTGAGAGGAAAAAAAGAGCTTCGCGAGCCGTAGTATGAAATCAAAAAAGTCCAAATCCAGCAGATCCAGATCAGAGCTCACCGTGACTGACTGAACCAGATGAATGTTCTTTTTTATACCATATTGGTATCTGAAACACAAACTAAGCGTTAACTGTTGTTTTGTACGGAGCCCAGTGAAGTGATGGAGGATTTCTGATAAATTATTCCCCGCAATTATAAAATTCATGCACTCGACACTCTTTTAATTCAGCAATTTGTATGTTCAAATTACTTAATTGATTTTCTTGAATTAATAATTGCTCTCAAATGACTTAATTTGCCTTCTCTCCTCTTTCATTTGCATCCGTCTTTATCTGTGAAGAGCTCCAAAAAGCTCAGAGGGGAATTTTTATCAACTGTGTTTAACCCTCTGAGACCCACAATAGACCTGTTGTAGTCTTTTTTTAGGGGGCTCCAGGGGGTCTTTAGGGGGAGATAGCAGGTCAGCAGTAGATGTCACATAGAAGTGGTGTACATCATCTGAAAGCTGAGAACCTGGAGATTAATTTGAGAAATAAAATGAATTGTAAAAGTGAATAAGGGTTAAGAACATTATGATAGAAGTATATGATGTCATCCCCATGCTCTATTATGTCTCATAAGTTGTTGCAGCAATTTTTGGGTTGATACCATTTGTTACACAGATTTGGTGCTAAATTTAACCATTTTTTATCTCTGGAGAATCAATAAAAATGATCAATAATCCCTCCAAAATACCACATTAAGACACCAAGACCTTGAGGAACACCATAGAAGAAGCCATGCTGTGATTTGGGATCAAAAACTTTTTACATTTTGGAGATTTCTGCAAAACAAATTGCATTTTTCACAATTGGACGGCGAGCACTTCTGTAATGTAAACTGCTCAGAAACCCCCTTATTGTCAATCTAGCTAGGAAAGCCATCCATCCTCTGAATGCTCTAGGTCTCTAGTTTGTGGCTGTAAAGTTTCATGAGGCTGTGATTATCCTAGAGGTCACCACAGGTCATTTTATACAGTGAGGTCAAGTTTAAAAAGATTGTTCTCACTACAGTCGGGATGGCGGGTCTCAGAGGGTCTCAGAGGGTCTCAGAGGGTCTCAGAGGGTCTCAATTAAGACATTTGAGGGAACTGTTTATCAGATGTTTTCTCATCACCTACTGAGCTCTGTATTTCTGTCATTTACTGCTTTCAGTAAAACAAACAGAAGAGACAGCTCACAGAATGAAAAGTCTAATCGAGTTTGGCCTTTGTCTCCCTGACGTCCTGTGCAGTGGTTCCCAGAGTGGGCGTCGTCTCCCCCCCGGGGGGAGGCGTCGCGAGGATCGTTCATTTCCACCGTTTTTCTCTGTACATTTTATCACAAGAGACATTTTGTTAATCACAGTTTTATATTTTCAAACATGTCAAAAAGTAAAAAAAATAAGCAATAAACATCACAGTTACCATGGTAACGTAGTAGCCAGACTTGCATGACAACCTGCAGTATGTACAGGCAGAGATTCTTTTTCCTTTACGCCCACATATTTCACTTCAAATTGACAACACAGACGTTTCACAGCAGTGTTATTTGTTGTTAGTTTGTAAAAATAAATTCTAATAACAGATATCCATGGTGTTGTTTTTACCTTAAAAAAGTTCAGTATCGGCTGAGGACGGGTGGGAACCGCCGCTCTGACGGGGTCTCGGCCTGCAGATAGTTTTACGTTAGGGATCTCTGTGATTCAGTGGAGGTGAATGGAATAACGATTGTGACAGCCGACAGGCCTGTGCACACAAAGTCACAATTTTTCGTATGCCTTTTTTCTAGGACTGTCAAAGTTAACGTGATAATAACGCCATAACGCTAATTTGTTTTAACATCACTAATTTCTTTAACGCATTAACGCAACTTGTGATTTTTAAGTTGTAGCGGACTCCGTTTTAAAGCTAGAGTGAAGATACTGCTATCATATGAAACTAGAGAACCTAATGAATCCATTGGTACCAACCATGTCATACTATCTCGTCATGAAGGAGGTTAAATAACGCTCCAAACTTGTGCTAAATTTTAGCGAGGAAAAACTGTCATGTCCATTTTCAAAGGGGTTCCTTGACCTCTGACCTCCAGATCAGTGAATGTAAATGGGTTCTCTGGGTACCCACGAGTCTCCCCTTTACAGACATGCCCACTTTATGATAATCACATGCAGTTTGGGGCAAGTCATAGTCAAGTCAGCACACTGACACACTGACAGCTGTTGTTGCCTGTTGGGCTGCAGTTTGCCATGTTATGATTTGAGCATATTGTTTTATGCTAAATGCAGTACCTGTGAGGGTTTCTGGACAATATCTGTCATTGTGTTGTGTTGTTAATTGATTTACAATAATACATATATACATACATTCTGCATATTTGTCCGCTCCTGTTGCGCTGCAGTTAGCCATGTTATGATTGATACACATTTTTTATCTGTTCTAAATGTACCTTAAAGGGAGATTTGTCAAGTATTTAATACTCTTATCAACATGGGAGTGGACAAATATGTTGCTTTATTTAAACGTATATATATATTTATTATTGGAAATCAATCAATAACACAAAACAATGTCAGATATTGTCCAGAAACCCTCACAGGTACTGCATTTAGCATAAAACAATATGCTCAATGGCTAAGCCAGTTTTTCCTCGCCAAAATTTTGCGTAAGTTTGGAGCATTATTGAACCTCCTTCACGACAAGCTAGTATGAGCCCGCTACAACCTCCAAAAGACTGAATGGTGTTAATGCGTCAAAGAAATGAGTGGCGTTAAAACTAAAATGCGTTAACTTCAACAGCCCTCAGAAAATCAAAACAGTTCCGATAACTTTAACGACAGAACAAAGTGTTGTAGTCGGTGTGTGAACGCGATCAACGTGAGGTCGTATTTAATTTAGGACGGAAGAATACGGACTACTGGAGAGACTATTCCTTCAGTATTAAGCAGTCTGAATGAAAACTGCTGAGTATGGACTATTATACCGGGAGACTAATAAAACCAACCCCATCTGCATGGCCGGATACCACAGTGGTTATTTCTGTGGTGATTTGGGTGAAAGTGTTTTTTACAGACTTCCCAGCGCGACCACAGTCTGCAGTTTGTGGGAGTGTTTCTTCACAGACGGTCTAAAAATACCCGACTGTGAAGAGAATCTGCCGCTTCCTGTTTTACTTTTACCTCCCGCCGTCTGTCAGCGGTCGACAACACTTTTTATATTCTGTGGCTGTTTCTTCCGTTTGGCCACTCAAAAGGCCTAAAAGGCGAACCGAACAACTGCAGGGGTCGGAGGTTAACGGTATAAAACACACACAGGCAACATTTTGAGGCAGCGGAGACGAGCAACGCTGCCGGCTAACAGCAATAAAAGTGAGCAACCGGGGGACGGAACAACCTGTAAATATAAAACGATGAGCTGCATGGAACTGAAGCACTGATGGTGAAATCCAAACAGCTGACAGAGTTGACTTCCTGCGTTGCTTCAACATGTTGCCGTGCAGGTTTGGTAAAAAAGTTTGTCTAGAAAATGAATGTGATCATTTTTTTAAGTTTTGAATGCAAAAAAAAAAAAAGAGTTTAACTGCAGAGACTCTGGAGCCTGAAACTGTTGCCAAGACTAACCCATAAAGAACCTCCTGGTGGTTCTGCATGTTTTATCCCCTTAAATGCAAATGCACACTTTATATTACTGCTGACCATATTCAGAAACATTTTGTAATGATTCAGGGTTTTTTTGTGTGTTATAAAACATCTGTACAGACTCACATAAATAGTCAACAGCAGGACAATTAAAAACAAGAATCTTGCCTAAAAAAGTAAATGAATGATCACTCACTTTTATATTTCACGGTGGAGTTGCGTTAACGACGAGCGGTTAAGAAGCTGTGAGCTCCTAACGGTGAGTTCGAGGGAAGCTCCGACATCTGAGAACGGATACTCAACGGCAGAAAAGCTGTGAATTAATGAGACAAAATCAACAAAATAAATCAAAACCAGAACACAAACAACAAGCCGGGACTGTTTGATGATGTAAAAGTAAAAAATAAAGTTATAAAGTTTTGTGCATTAAAACTTTTATATTCAGCGCCTCACTTTTCATACAAATTTAAGACGCCAATGTCTGAAAGGAAGGTGATCAATCTAAAAACTGATGAGGAAATGACTGATTTGACAAAAAGAAAAAAATAACTCAAGGTCCACTTACTGCCGTTTTTCAGAGCTTTCAAACTTATCTCATAACTGAGTCACATTATAATTAGGGCTGTCAGTCGATTATAGTATTTAATCGCGATTAATCGCAAATCAATTGCACATTTTTTATTTGTACAAAATGTACCTTAAAGGGAGATTTGTCAAGTATTTAATCCTCTTATCAACATGGGAGTGCACAAATATACTGCTTTATTTAAATGTATGAATATATTTATTATTGTAAATCAATTAACAACACAAATCAATGACAGATATTGTCCAGAAACCCTCACAGGTACTGCATTTAGCATAAAACAATATGCTCCAATCATAACATGGCAAACTGCAGCCCAACAGGCAACAACAGCTGTCAGTGTGTCAGTGTGCTGACTTGACTATGACTTGCCCCAAACTGCATGTGATTATCATAAAGTGGGCATGTCTGTAAAGGGGAGACTCGTGGGTACCCAGAGAACCCATTTACATTCACTGATCTGGAGGTCAGAGGTCAAGGAACCCCTTTGAAAATGGCCATGCCAGTTTTTCCTCGGCAAAATTTAGCGTAAGTTTGGAGCGTTATTTAGCCTCCTTTATGACAAGCTAGTATGACATGGTTGGTACCAATGGATTCTTTAGGTTTTGTAATTTCATATGATACCAATCTCGTACTTTGACTTCTTCTGATTTTTTTTGGACAATTTTCAGCCATTTTCCAGACTTTTTTAAGGACATTTTTGAGACTTTTTTTGGATGTTTTGGGGCTTTTTTCGGACAATTTTCTGACTTTTTTTCAGATTTTTTTTTCGAACAATTTTCGGAAATTTTCAGACATTTTTTAGACTTTTTTTCAGACATTTTTCGGACACTTTTCCTTACATTCCTTAGGTTTTCTAGTTTCATATGATGCCAGTATTTTCACTCTAGCTTTAAAACCGGGCCTGCTACAACCTAAAAGTCGCAAGTTGCGTTAATGTGTTATCTCATTAACTTTGACAGCTCTAGTTTTAACAGATAGTTGTATTTTGTGGGATGATGGTAACTCTGAAAAGGCTTGTAAGTGGACCTCGAGTTAAGATTTTTTTAGACTGAACTTTTGCTCTTAAAGAACACGTGCTGTCTAATTACAGGCTGTGACATCGAAACACCAGTCTGATCCCTTAACCACCGAGTAAAAGTTGACAACCGCTATCGGTGTAAAATCATATGAACACTGACCTCTTCAGATCCCGTCAGGAAATTAGGATTTCTGAAATATTGAAAAAGAAAAAGGCGGCACCAAAATCTAATAAAAAAGCAGCCAGTTGATGTCAGTTATTAAACTTTCTTTCAGGTCATTTTTTAAGCGCCCGTTTGGTTCCCGGCTGCCGGTGAACCAGATAAACATCCAGCAGCTGCTTTTTTGAGTTTTATCTGAGTCGCTCAGCTGGCCGGACGCACACTCCCGGCACAGATTAAGCAATAACGAAGCCGCGGTGATGCCGCAGAAGAGCGTCAGTGAAGTGTCTGCTGGAGCTCTGCACCAAAATGATGCAACTTTGAGTCCGGCATCACCAGGCGGGCGCTGGCGTTTTCAAACCAGACTGAGTGATAGTTTTTGTTCAGATTTAATAAGAGAGGACAGAGCAGCAGCTGGATATTGATTTCTACTTCATGTAAAGGGGTGGGGGGGGGATCGGTGTCACGGTTCCTATTTGAAGAGGTTACATCATCCGCTTTCATCTCCGACCCGAATCTCTCGTCTGCCTGGGACTGTTTGATAGTTATCAGAGATTAGTGTTGCTCTGGTCACTGGGAAGACGCTGCCGGCATGAATCAAAGTCTAAATTAACGGGCCGTGTTCACGATGAGAACAGCAGATCAACTCTCTTGTCTGCGGCGGATTTGATGGTTTCTCAAGTGTCCACAGAACAAGAAATAATGAGTCAGTTCTGTCACCTCACAAAGGAGGTCATGAGTCTGCTGTTTCTGTGCAATTTAAAAGGAATGTACTGCTGGTTTTCAATCTTTTTACCCCATTGCATGTACTTAACATTACTGCTGACCAACATTTCAAAACACAAACAACTCTTTAGATCAGTTTCCCTCTGTTCTTTTCAATGGAAGTCAACATGCAAAGACTAAACATAAACAGATCATTTAACGAAAACGATGACGAAATATGACTTTTTTTTCTCATGACTAAGACGACGCGATGACGAGACGACACCGACGTCATTAAACACTAACGGTGACGATATCAAACGTGCAATATCATTGACGAAAAAAGACTAAAATGCAGTTTAAAAAACTTTACCAAAATCTTTTTTTTATCACTTCTGTCTCTCTCTCGCTCTCTCTCTCTCTGTCTGTATAGAATTTTATGAGAAATACATTTGACTAAAATGGCAGAAATGTTCAATAAAATCTGATGACTGAACAGGACTATGATTAAATTTAAAAAATAGCTGACAAAATTAAGAGAAAACATTTTGATTAAAATCGAATTACTTTTCGGCGACTAAAACGTTTTGAGTTGTTGAGGATAAAAATGACTAAAATGTGACTAAAACTAATCAACATTTTCAAATATTGATGACAAATATTGTCCAGAAACCCTCACAGGTACAAAAAATATGCTCAAATTATAACATGGCAAACTGCAGCCCAACAGGCAACAACAGGACCCATTTGAAAATAGCCAAGCCAGTTTTTCCTCGCCAAACTTTTGCGCAAGTTTGGAGTGTTATACAAGCTAGTAAAACTGAGCCCGCTAAAACCTAAAAATCGCAAGTTGCGTTAAAGAAAGTAGTGGAGTTAAAATGAATTTGCGTCAACGCGTTAAATTTGACATCCCTAATGAAAACAATAATTGGTTGCAGCCCAAATTTTGCAGATTTTGTTTAACAATCTTGCAACTCATGGTCTGAGGTGGAAAATGGTATAACAGTGTATCAAAGTACTTTTTTGATAGCAATCGAAATGTGTCCAAAAACAGTTTCTTCTTTCAGGTAGTTCCTGTTTTAAATCAATAATTTGCCGATTTTAAACATTTTCAAACGATACCCAGCCCTGGGAAATGGTCAGTGGTGATGTAAAGAGAATGCAATTTGTAGTTAACTGGTTAAAATATAAAAAGTACCTGTATGGTCCTTTAAATCACTCCATAATCACTCCTCTCAGCAGTATCCTCACTTTCACATTGAACAGTGAGTGTTTGCCAGGAGCTACAATGAAGAGAGAGTATAACAGAAATATCAGGTCAGTATTTTTCATCCTGCAGTACAAAGGGCAGAGATCATCTTTTATAAATGTTTTACATTGAAACCCAAGAGTGGTCTGGTCCAGATTTTTCATAAGGAAACTGGTCTGCATTCATACAAAGACAAAGCGAGGAACAAGAATCTCCATCCGCCATGAATAGTTGAAACTTGATTAAAAAAATGTTTTTAAAAAGAAGCTGCTGTTCATTTATGATCTCCTCAATGGTCCTTTAGGAATGTTTTCACTGGGTGCTACTACGAGGACGCTGCAGAAAATAAACACCACGGCTCATTTTATAAAAAGGATTTTTTGTATGAGGATGCACTTGTAACCTTGAAAATAAATTTGTTTATTCATTTCGTGGTTCTCCGTTCCCGTCCTCTAGACGTGCTCTCTGTGATTCAGCCGGAGAGAGACAGAGGGGGGAACAGAGACGCTGTGACATCACTGATGATGGACTCACAGCGCCACCCGGTGGGCTGCGCCAGAATGACAATGTAATAATGTCAAAAGCTATTATGTTTACCTTACTGCTATTAATTAACAATGTGGATGACAGTGTAAATAAAGGCTACTGTGGAATATTCCTCGGAGTAGAGTGATTCTTATTTCTGTGGATTTTGAAGTTGTGAGTGAGAAACAGAATAAAGAGTTGCATCTTGCAGAGTCAGACCATTACAACCAGAGTCATACTCATTTGCGTGTAAAAACGTGGAATCCTTGAAGGTCTCCAGAAGTTCTTGGGGTGATTTTGGGAGTCCTTGAGATGTGCTCTGGTCCATGACAAGGTTCCAGGATACATTGAAGCAGTCAAAAAGGGCTGAAGGGGATTTGATTCAGGGGCCCTTGAGGGATTTCTAAGAGTCCAGGGGGCTTAATAGGATCCAGAGGCCCTTGACGAAGTTCTAGGTTGCCCCAAATGTGTTCGAAGATTGTTAGACTTGTTTCGGGATTCCTGAAAGGGACGGCAATCCCTTCCTGAAAGTTTCAGGAGTCCTGGATTGGGTTTCAGGGGTCTTCAGGGTGTTTCAAAAGTCATTACGGAGAACACTTGAAGTCTCTGATAGTGTTGCAAGAGTCCCTGGCTCCTTGACAAAACATCTTGCAAGTGGGTGGGTTCGTGACTTCTTGAAGGGTTCTCGGGGCCTTATGGGTGTCCCAAAGGGTGTCTGAAGACATATCGGGAGACCAGTAGTTTGTGATTATGCAACAAATTGGACTTGAGAAAGTTGTAAGGTGCCCTGGGGATGTTCCAAGTCTTTGAGGAGATTTCAGGAGTTCAAATGGGATGTTCCAAAGGTCCTTTGGGGGAAATCCCAATGTCTCTGAGGGTGTTACAGGAGTCCCTGATTGCTTGACAAAATGTCTTGTTAGAGGGTGGGTTCATGAGTTCTTGAAGGGTTCAAAGGTGCCCTGGGGGTGTTCCAAGTCTTTGAGGGGATTTCAGGAGTTCCCAGTGCCCAATATCTTTGAGGATGTCACAGGAATTCTTGAATGGGTCACAGGTGTTCATTAGTTCAGGAAGGTCCCTTATGGTTCAGGAAACCAGTAGTTCTTGATGGGGATCCCGACATGCCCGAGAAAGTTGTAGGAGTGAGTCGTTTCCATTCCAGTACTCTAAAAGGTTTTCCAAGAATCTTTGGGGGTCTTTCAGGACTCCCTTAGGACATTCCAGAGTTCCTCAAGATGTTCCAGAGGTCCTTTCCAAAGTCTTTGAAGGTTTTACAGGGATCCTTGAAGGGGCAGCAAAGGTCTTTGACGGTGCTCCATAACTCCAGAAGTCCTTGGGTGGGTTCAAGAGTTCTTGAAGGGATCCTTATGAGTGTCCCGAAAATATTTGAAGAAGCTTCCGGAGACTAAAAGTTATTTATGGGGATCCTTGGTTTCTTAAGAAAGATCCAGAGTGCCTAGAAGGTGTTTCAGGAGTCCTTAAGGGTAAGATGGGGTCTTTCAAGGCACTAACCTGAGTGCAATACCCTTAAGACTGAAGTGTTGGGGGATGTAACAGGAGTTCTTGAATGTTGAATGAGTTACAAAATGTGTAGCGTTCCAGAAGTCCTCAGGTGGGTTCAGAAGTTCTTGATGGTGTCCCAGGGAAGTTTGAAAGAGACTAGTAGATCCGGAGGTCCTTTACGAAGTTATTAACTCAAACAAACTGAACTACGGAAGTATTTTCCTCCATAACCAGTCGGTTACAACAAACAGAGTATTTTATATTCTGCCGTCATTGTCAGCAGATTAAGTATAAAGCCCTGCTGGTTAATGGGAGTTTTATTGTTTTCATTCCAATTTTCATTTTGTCAAATGAATCAAAGGATATAAATTAGTTTTTCCACCCCTCCCGAGACAAACCGCATCATTTGTCTGCTGAAATACCACAATGCTGTTCTGAAGTGATATAAAAGGTCGGAGTTTGTTGCTGTTATTTCTAATTATTTAATCCTTTATTTATGTAGGGGGACTTAACGATTCATGACTGCTTGAGATTGTTTGTTTTTCAATTAAAAAAAAGAATGAAAAAGATGTGTGTCCTATCTGTGATGCAATAAACAAATGTTTGTTTCTTAACAAAATGTGAGGCAAAGTGATTCCAGTATGTTTTATGTGTTGGGCATATTTTGATGGTTATTTTGGCCAGGATACAGGATAGGTGACATTAAATTTTCACATTGTTCCATGCCTAGTCCCAGGAGATTTTGACTTAAATCGAGTGATCCTTCACAGGTTTTTGAGGATTTCAGGAATCCCCGAGGGGGTTCCCTGGGTGTTCCTGAGGAGGCTCAAGAGCCCTTGAGATGGTTACATGAGTCACTGATGGGGTTCCACAAGTTTTAGAAGTGATTTCAGGAGTCCTTGAAGGTGTTCCACAAATCTTTCTGACCGTCTCACAGTCATTGATGGTGTCCCAAAAGTTGGAGGACTTATGGGCTGCTGTCCGGGTATCCTTGAGGATATTCCAGAAGTCCTTGGTGTGTCCCTGGTAGTTTTTGGTGAAATGCAGCAAGGGTCCCTGAAAATGTTCCAGGGGTCCTTCAAGGAATTCAAGAGTCCTGAAGGGGCTTCAAAGTGTGCATGAGGGGAAATCCAGAATAGTTTAGGGGCTTCAAGACTTCAAAAGGGTTCCTGAAGTCATTGTTTGGTTCAAGGGGTTTTGAATGAAGTCCTTGAGGAAGTTCCAGGTATAGTGATAATCCGCACGACATAGCAGGACATTTGGTTAGTGCTTTTTACATAATGTACATAGGTAGAATACACTAACTGTTTTATTTTAAACAAAGGTTGGATCTATTAAAGTACTCTGGTAGCAACAATTAGCAACTGCAACAATTAATCAAATAGTTCTCAAGTATTAAATCAATCACCAACTAATTTGATAATCGATTAATCGGTTTGAGTAATTTAGAAAAAGTCTTGGGCTTTGGGAAACACTGATCGACATTTTTCACAATTTTCTGACATTTTATAAACCAAACTAATCAATTGATTAAGTAAATAATCGATTAATAGATTATAAAAATAATCGTTAATTGCAGCCGCATAGTGTTGTATTGTAAATTATATTGTACAGGGTTTTTTAAGTAAATTCATACGGACAAAATATTTTCAACTTTAATTCTGTGACTGTTTCTCTGCAGAGCTGCAGCGTTTTATATAATCTGAATTATTGAATAACGAAGCTATTAAAATAAATTAAATTGCTGAATATGAACTTCCCCATCACCTTGAGGGCTTACCGAGAAGCTGTTTTAAATAAAGTGTTATGCTGTCATCTCCTGGTGTCAAATAAGCAGGTCAAGTAGTCGTTGACTACACCGATTCAGACATCACATCTTTCTTTTTAATAAATTGTGAAATTCAGTGTCCCCAGAATAGAAATTGTTTATGATGTTGTAATTTTTCCTATCATGTTTAGCCTTATTGTGTTCATATTTAGAAGCACAATCTTTTTACAAATGCATATTTATATTTACAGCCTGATTTTATGTGAAAAAGGGTGAAAGTGTTTGGATGACTTTTTGACAAGTTATGAAAATGCAATTTATATTTGTCTAATTTGATTCCAGGTCAAACAGGGAGAAACACACGATCTTAGTGATAGATGATAAATACAACAAAATGTGAAGATAAACAGCCACCTAATCCCTCTCAAGACTCACCTGAAGGGAACGTTTTAAGAGAATTCAAGGATAAATAGATGTTTACAAGATTAATTAAAATGGCCTTCACATAGACCACTTCTCCGCAAATGTCACCAGATTAAAACATATTTAACAGAGACAAATTTAGTGTTTGTAAAGTGATGATCGCATATTTCATGCTGCCGAAATAAATGAGTTGACAGCCAAACTTTCAGCCACGGTTTATGTCATCAAAAGAGGCATTATAGACTTAAGTTTTCTGAAGTCTGAAGTGTCAAGGAAAATTAAATTGACTAAAATTTGTGACTGCATGAGAACCTCCCAAAATAAAAAATGAATGAATAAATTAATAAATAAATAAAATAAATGACTCGATAAATAAATAAGACATTAAATGTATCACCAATAATATTAAAAATAAATGTAGGCATTAATGAAAATATAAAATGTGAAAATATATCCAATATTTGTTTTATTTTGCTTCTTTATTTATTTAACTATCCATCTACTTTTCTATTTACATTTCCCAATAAAATAATCAAAAATAAATAAATACATTTAAAAATTAATAAAATACATAAATATATAAATAAATAAATAAAAGGGAAAATTAAATAGAAGAGTAGATAAGGGAATTAATACAAAGGTAAATAAATAAAGAAGCAAATTAAAACAGAAATATCAATTATTAATGGCTACATTTATTTTTAGAACATTTGATGGCAAATTTATTTATTTATTAATTTATTTATTTATTTATTAAGTTATTAATTTATTTATTCATACATTTTTTTATTTTAGCAGGTTCCACCCTCCATACATAAGATTCATAATGCATGACAATATAAACATTTTTTTGTAAAATGTCAGATTCTGATAAACTAAAACACAATCATTTGAATCAATGGGAGGAACGTGAAAATTAGTTTTCAATCATGTGATTTTATTACTTCAGTAAATGTCGTACAGTCTTGTTAAAGCATCACTGACTTCCTGTTGACTGGCAGCCGTGTTTATTTGAGTTGACGAGTCCCTGAACTGGGATCAAAATGTTCCTGACATCCCAAATACAAACTCCAGACTTTCATGTCTCCATGTAGTTCTGACTTAATCAAAAACAGGACTGAATGCTGGATCATTTTTTTCGCCTCGCTACCATTAAGATAAAAATAAAATAGACTTCCATCATGAACAAGTCAAATATCAGAAAGTCTCAACTGACAGCAAACATCACCTGTGACTGTCAGATATGTTTGATGAACGTGTAAAATCACTGTTTCCTCCAGTGTAGAAATGTCTGTTAGAAATATATAAAAATATAATAAATGTCTCCTCTTCTTTGTCTTGATCCGTGTTCACACCAACGTGGATAAATATGAAAAGTACCGTCCATTTATCGATCCACAATGAAATGTTGACGCAAGAAAAATGCCGTAAAATCCTGATATTCCTCCTCTTGTTCCATAGCAGCAGAACAAAATGGTGTTTGACCGTGTTGGTCGGTTCCTTCTCCTCCGACTCTGATCGAGTTTCAATAAACTAGTTTTAGTTTGTCTGCTTTGACAAACTAAAAATAAAACCTGGAAACCTTTTAAAACCTGAACACGGACTGTCGTCAAATAATTTGTTCTTGGTTTTACTTTGCAATGTTTATAATAATAATAATAATAATGGACCCGCCCTCTAATCTAATTAAAAACGTTTTTAAGACCACCTCGGTCCATCCTGCTCGCTCACACATCATTTAAGTCCCGCAGCCTGAGCTCTGCTGCGTTTTCTGTCCCATGTGTGTGCGAATGTGTCGTTTGTAATTCGAGTTGTCGCTGAATCTGCGGCCGCACTCGTTGCAGCAGTACGGCTTTTCACCCGTGTGAATCCTCAAGTGTTTCTGATAACCGTCAAACCGCGTGAGCCTCTTCCCGCAAATGTCACACGTGTACGACTTGTCGACTTTGGTCTCGATTTTGCGGTGCACCTGCACGTGTTTGGCCCAGTGGCATCGCTGAGCGAACGCGCGGCCGCAGATGGTGCAAATGTACGAGTCCACCACCTCGGACAGCGGCGTGTCCAGGTCGACACAGTCGAGCTGGCCGTTACCTGAAACTAGATCTGAAGCTTCGGGGGCGTCCTCGTCGAGGTCCGGGCAGGTCTGCTGGACCGAGGTGCCCGGCTGGGGGTCCAGCTCCGAGTCTTCCAGGTCCTCGAGCTTTGAGAGCGAGGAGGTCATGTGGTCGTCGTCCTGCTCGTTTCTCACGCCGCCGCTCTGGAACAACACGAACTTGACGTCGTTCTGCTCCGACGTCTGAGATGCCTCCTCATGCTGAGCCGGCCACAGCACCTCCTCTTCTTCCTCTTCCTCTTCCTCCTCCTCTTTGATGGGAGGAGGCTCTATCTCGCTCAGACTGGAGCTCCACTCCTGATGCTCACAGAGAGCTGCCAAACACAACGAAGAAGAGTCAGGACACGTTTAAAAACTGAAGCTGCTCGTACTTTTACTACGAAAAGATTCAAAAGTTGTCAATATAAATGAGATCTGTGTGTTTGTTTTCTTTTTGCAATATTATTGTTTACCCAATATCAGCAATACTGTATCTTGAGTCTCAAAGACCCTGTTCAGACCTGGCATTAACAAGTGTCCTGGGTGATCGGATCACAAGTGGACAGCTTTCAGTACGTCTGTTCACACCGATCCGATCTCACTTCTCTGCTCTATATGCAAATAAACACGTAGTAAACACACGGCTAATACAGCAGACGTTGTGACATAATATTACAAGAATGTCAGAAGTAATATCCTACATATTCGTGAATATATGTATATATCGGTACATTTTATTAAAATCAAAATCTAAGTTTTTTACGGCGGCGGTCCCCAGGAACCTCCGTGTAGAGATGCACCGATTAAAATAATAAATTGTACACCAGTAACTTGGTAAGAAATCTTAAAAATTAACTGAAATTTGATTCTTTATTAAAATAATAAATTGTACACCAGTAACTTGGTAAAAAAAATCTTCAAAAATGACAGAATTTTGATCTATGCATGTACGGCTGATTTGTTATGAATATTTAAAGTTTTGAACTTTAGGCGTTTGCTGTAGCGCCACCATGAATGACCAATGAACCCAAACACACATCAAAAACTACCCATGAATTGGTGAGAAGAAAAAACTGGACCGTTCTCAAGTGGTTATGAATCCTGATCTGAATCCCATTTAACATCCGTGGTGTCGGCATCCAACCTGAGAGAACTGGGCAGTAAAACTACCAGTGGAGAAGTGGAGGAACAGAATGATTTACAGAATGATCGCAGTTATTGTGCTATAAAATATTAAGGGAATCAATATCTTTGGCCATGTTAAGTTGTAAATCAAAAGCAAATTCTCAGTTATATTCAATGTGAAATAAAGAAAGATGGACACCATGTACTTCTGTCAGTCGAATGTGGTTGTTCTTTAAAAAAGGTGGGAGGATACCACTATTCTCAGCCACGGTGTAGTTATTTTAGGACGTCCCTTTGGACTCTGGGGACTTATGATGGTTGTAAATGTTTAACGTTACCGGCAGACGTGTTGGGGGTGGACATACACTAAAACAACCACTTTCTTCCATTCATCCATCCATCCATCTTCAACCGCTTATCCGGGTTCGGGTCGCGGGGGCAACAGCTCCAGCAGGGGACCCCAAACTTCCCTTTCCCGAGGGAATCCGAGGCGTTCCCAGGCCAGAGTGGAGATATAATCTCTCCACCTAGTCCTGGGTCTTCCCCAAGGTCTCCTCCCAGCTGGTCGTGCCTGGAACACCTCCCTTGGGACCAATATATACCAATATATACATATATTCACGAATATGTAGGATATTACCTCTGACATTCCTGTAATATTACGTCACAACGTCTGCTGTTTTCTTCCATTATGAATATATATATTTTTTTTTTTACCAAGTTACTGGTGTACGATTTATTATTTTAATAATAAATTTAAATTCGATTCATTTTGAAGATTTTTTTACCAAGTTGTTGGTGTATGATTTATTATTTTAATAATACATTTAAATTCCATTAATTTATTTATTTTGAAGACTTTTTACCAAGTTGCTGGTGTACGATTTATTATTTTAATAATAAATAAAAAATGTGTTAATTTTGAAGATTTTTTTTACTAAGTTGCTGGGGTACGATGTATTATTTTAATAATAAATAAAAATTCTGTTAATTTTGAAAACTTTTTACAGAGTTGCTGTTGTACGATTTATTATTTTCATAATAAAAAATGCTCCTTTGACTTTCAACGCCAAAGTTGTTAAAATGTTGTTGTTTTTACGATTTATTATTTTAATAATAAATAAAAAATGTATTAATTTTGAATATTTTTTTACTAAGTTGCTGGTGTACGATTTATATTTTAATAATAAATAAAAACTATTGAAGACTTTTTAAACAAGTGGCTGGAGTATGATTTATTATTTTAATAATACAAAATGCTCCTTTGACTTTCAAAAAAAAAAAAAAAATAAATTGAATTGAACTTTCAACGCTAATGTTGTTAAAATTATTTTTTTTTAAGTATTAATTACCTTAGTTTGTGTATTTCCCATATTTAAACAGACACTAACTCCTGTTGTAGCTGCAGCTTTACTCCCGGCTCTCTGAGGTCTTTCACCGGGCGGCTCGGCTCGGTAAACCGGCGGAGAGTCGGTAACCGTTGTGTATCAGTCACCGGTAACCTTTACTCACCTGCGCTGTTGACCCGCAGAGAGACCTGCGGCTTCCTGCGGAGCTCCAGCAGCCGGCGCTGGCGGTCTATCTCCAGCTTGGAGCGGCAGATCTCCTCCTCGTACTCCGCTATGGTCCTCCCGAACACCCCGAAGATCTCCTCCGCCGCCGCGGTGAGCCGCTGGTTGATGAGCAGCCGCAGCAGCTCGATCTTAGACATGTTGGCGGCAGTTTGAGATGAAAACGGGAGAAGTCCTCGGTTCTCTCCGGAGCCGCGTCGTGGTCGCTTGTTTACCAGCTTCACTTCCGGGTTGATGTCTGTGTGCGCATGCGCAGTGAGCTCTTCACTGGATGAGACTGTGGCGTCATCGCCACCTGCTGGACTGGAGGGAGAAATACATGCTGTAAATCTGACCACTAATGTTATTTTCAAAATATTCATAACATTTATAATACATACATTCCTTCACTTTTAAATTTAATGAAACTATGACCTTTTTAGTCCCACCCACTATCAATGTTTCTTTATTATCATTATTAATAGTAGTAGTAGTAGTAGTATATTTATATTATTATTATTATTATTATTATTATTGGCCATTATGCCCATTATATATTATTGCCCATTATACATT
>CAKAOH010033559.1:0-14911 GCA_916701665.1 Sebastiscus tertius | reverse complement strand
GGTCGTCTGTATTCGTCATTCAAAAAAGGGGAAACAGGAAGCTCGAGGACGGCGGATATACAAGCCGCTGTTATGATACGTACGCCGACCATTTAGCCACCACTTAGCTTCACTCCAGATGGACACGTCGCTGTGAAACGATCAGATGAGATGAAGATGAAAAATGAGAAGGTGTTTCTCCTCTTGACTTCACTCGTTGGTTTGCTTTCCTCACGTCCGTTTCTCTTGTCGTGCACTGATTCGTTTAAGCTGAACAGCCAATCAGAGTGATTTCTCTCAACGACGAGCGATGCTGCCGATTCAACACGCTGAATCGGCCGAAAAAACTCACACACGAGCAGACTAGAGCCGACGGACGCTCACCGGTCGGCGTGGTGCGTCAGGGCCTTGAGGCTGAAGGTATTTTATATTTTTTTTATTGTCAACAAAGCCCATGAAAAGATAGATATACTGTATAGTTCCATACTAAACAAGGCTCAGTAATATCCACTGTAGTTTTTAGCAACGTGACTCAAACGGGAGCTAAAGTTGGTTTATTGGTTGTGATTATTTCGGCAGCATGACAGCATGTGGGACTGACCCTGTGCAACGTTGTGGCTCGCCGATGTGTTTTTTATAGTTTCTGAACATTCTGATCTTTTCATGGGAGTTCTTGACAATAATAGAAATCTAGACTTTTCCCTTAAATCCTCTTCATTATCCAACGACCTCTTAATCAGCATAGATTGCAGGAAATCCCTCTGAGGTGTGTGACTCCATCAGGACAAGTGAACGCCTGTTTTCAGCCATTTAGAGGAACATATTGGAGGATTATCATTACGAGAAAGGCTCGCCGTTGAGGTTTCACTCATCGGCTGCTCGCTGTTTGTCGCGGGATGTTTGTCTGCATCTGAAAAGGAGCGATGTGGTTCTGTTTAGGTTTTCTCCCTTGCGTTGTTTACTTTGCATCCTCACATTGCAGCCTGGGTTATGTAGTGCGTGCGGGGGGGTCGGTGGTGGCACGGAGAAGCTGTTACGCCATCCTCTTTCTAACTCTGGGACAACTTTTTTATAAGTCCAGAAGAGGTTTTCTGCGTTTTCTCAGAAAAAACAAATGAAGAAACAGAAAACAGAAACCTGAACAACAGGAAAGAGGGCAGACTGAGTAGTTAAGCATCTGTCGCCTCCTCCCCTGCATCACTATTCTGTTTACCTCTCTCTCTTTCTTTCTCATTAGTCTCCACACACCTGTCTCAAGTTCAGTGGTTAAAGCTGTTCTTCCTCTAAACCAGTGTGCATTTGTTTACCTAACTGTCTGGCCCCAGAAGCTCCTCGTCTCCGGCGTCTAGACGACGCAGCTATATTTGATTGACATGGTCTCCGTGCCTCATAAACCTCAACACCTCTCTCTTCTTCCCTCTTTCACCTTCTCACCCCAAACCACCTTCATTTTTTTTTTACCCCAAAAATGCCCTTTTCTTTCCCCTTCGATATCAAACAACAAACTTCAAGGCTCACATAGATTCTGGTCAGGTTGGCAGGACTTTTTATATGTTTAAATAGAAACAAAACACCACAAATAGCCCACTTTACCCCAGAGGGAGGTCTGCTTTCAATCTGGCTGAGTTTATAGATGTTTAGTGTTGCGTCCATGTCGTACCAGCGGTGGCGCAGCTCCAAATCCTGCCACAGACTGCAATCGTGTTAACAATCACATAAACCAGCATCGTGATTTGTTTTAAATTTAGATCAGATAAATATAAACCAATCACTAATATAGAATTATTTAATGGCAGAATGATATATTCACTTTGTAGGGGTTAGGGTGGCTTATTATCGCCCCTCGGCCTTTTAAGAGAATGTTTTTTTATAAGAATCTTCCATTAAGAAGTCTTTTGATCATTACTGTTGTTTTTGGTTAGGCTAAGTAAGAAAAGCAGAATGTTCTTTTAGCTGCTGAGGCTCAACATCAGAGCATTTCAATCAGATCTGAAAGTCTGCCCCGGAGAAATCTCTGAGATTTTTTTTTTTAAATATACTTTAAAGGGGCGCACAGTTCGCCAGCACGCCCCACGACCTTTTCACCGCCTGTTTGTCCTCCATCTCGTACACCCGTATCTGTCTCGGGAAACAAAGTCTTGACATGACTTCATGTCCTTAATGCAAAACATGGCCCATTATCCAGAAGTCTGTTTATCATAACGGGTTCGCCACAAACTCCGTTGGCAACGGCTCTAATGAGCTTGTTCTGTACCATATTTAGGTGGTTAATTACAGTCATCATCTAACAAACCGCATTGCATGCACAGTTTTTTTTTTTTTTTTTGTTCACTGCTCCGAGGAATTGATTGCTGTACAAACCAGAAGATTACCGTAACTCACACGTGCTGCGCTTCATCTGTCAGATGTATAGAATTTATTTTCTAATATCTGGTTTCTCTTTCTTTTCTGTTGCAGGACCGCCTGTAAGTACAATTTCATCTCATCCAGGTTGTATTAAAAATCTTCTTACAGTACTCACTCACACACAAACACACACATAAGTACACAAATTATCCATCACAAGTAGGGATGCACCGATACCAATTTTTTCAGACCGAGTACAAGTACTTATATTTGGGTACTCGCCGATACCGAGTACTGATACGAGTACTTCTCTGTGCCAAAAGACCCTCGTTAACAGCCAGCTGGAGGGTGTGAGCGACACACGGCAGGCTGGGGAGTCCCGCATACGAGGCGGAGGTCGGCTTGGAGAGGCTCGGGGCGAAGGTGCTTCCCGGGGCCGTGGCCAAAGTGTCACCAGGGCGGACTGTTCTTAGTGCGGCCCAACCGCGTCGTGCCCCCCAGGGTGGGGCTTGGACCACGTGCCAGGGGTCTGCGGCGATGTCGGCAACCCACTCGACCCGTCTTGAAACACATACCAAGGAGTCTAATGCACGCACAAGTCAGAGCGTGCAAGCAAAACGGCCTGTCTCGCCTGCACCGTTGGGGGAGGTGGAGCGTGAGCACGTGCAATAGGACCTGAAAGATGGTGACAAGAGGTTAACGTCACGCTGAAGTGAAGTGGTATCAGTGCCGTTGTATCAGAGCCGTTTTGCGAGTACGAGTACATGAGCACAGTATCGGACCCGGTATCGGTGCATCCCTACTTCACTATGCAAACTATGTTTTTTCTCTCACAGCGGTAAAACATGAACACACACAAACTGTCACAGACTCACTCACACATGTGCATCCACAGAGCGCGGCACAGTAAACGGACCACCTAGGGTGCATGTGTGTGTGTGCGTTTCATGGTGATGGTTAGGGGATAGGTGACTTATTAGCAGAGAGTTATTCTCCTCTGTGGGACTATAACTCCTGCTGACACTCTCTCACACACTCACACACACACACACACACACACACACAGCAGATAAAACACACACGTATACTCAAACACATGTACTAACTGGAGACTGCTGCTGCCTTCAGGTTTGGAATTTCTTCAATTTAAAATGAATTTCCTGATTTTATTTTTGCTTCACATGTGGCACAGATCAGATATGAAGTGGTACATCTTACACCTTAAGAGGAAAATTGCATGTGCAGCTGGTTTACTCCAAGTGTGCATGAAACAATGTATAATTTATCTTCTTGAACGCACCCAAAGTCGAGCCCTAAAGTGGAAGTGAAGTGTGGTCACCTGCTACTCCACAAAGTAACATCTGTCAGTAGGAGTCGTCTTGAAGTGTATCGGCTTGAAGCTGCCATAAATAATGTAAATGGCAATATGCTTTCTAATTACTCAATACAAAATAATTCTGTTTGAAAGTGGATGTAAACAGGTCCCGAAATACAGGCCATACATCGCTTAACTGGGAGTCAGAAGAAGTAGTGTAAATAAACATACTGTACTGTATGATTAAGCCTTCACTCAGTGTTTATTAATTCCAGCTTTAAACTCCATCAGTCAGTCATTTAGTTAATTCAAAAAGTCTTTTATACGAACCAGTAAAAGAACTGATCCTGTGTACGTTTAATACTGAACAAAGTGTACCAGAGGCCTGGACTACGAAGCGGTTAGCGAGGTAACTTCAGGGTTAACCCTTCGGGGTTTTTACCATCCTACAACGCTGGTTCACTTCTTACCGGGGTAGATCGCCATGGTAACTTATGCTGAACAGCCAACCTGCTCCGGAGCAGGTTATGTTCCAGATAAGAGATCAACTCGTATGAAAGCACCTCCTACTGACCAATCAGAGCTCAGTGCGCAGATCGTATGTTAATATTACACACATACGGAGAAGTTACAGTCATAATCCAGAACTAAAAAAACACAGTTTAAACTGACAAATGCAGGAAGGACAGCTGGATTTATGCTTTGGGTGTTTACCGCTTTGAATTATGTTTTACTTTTCTTACTTGCTCTCAAGTCCGTTTCAAACCTCCGGAGACGGGGACGCAGCTGAACGAAGGGTCCCCATCTAGACGACTATATCTGACTTCTGAGTGTTCCGTAAAATTCATAAATCTGTTAATTTACCCATTCACACACATCGGCAATGTTTTCTTTTGCCAGCTGTCCTTCCTACTTTTAGCCTGGATTAAGTGTTTAACTTCTTCATATTTGTCTAATATCATAGTTTGCTTTTCCTTTGTATAATGTGCCGCTCTGCTGACAGTAGACTTGTCCATGTCTGTGATTGGTCAGATGCTGCAAACACCACCCGGTTCATGTGAACGCGCTCACAGCCAGATTGAGAAACCTTGGGTTGATTAACCGAGTTGATAACCAGCGTCATAGGACCGCTTAGCCCAGGGGTCAGTAACCTTTACTATCAAAAGAGACATTTTAGACAAAAAAAAAAAAAGAAAATCTGTCTGGAGTCGCAAAATATGTGATCATTGTGATGAAGGTAACACAGTTTATAGTGTAAGTATATAGTTTATAAGTCTAATGCAGTGAGGGCCAAAGAGACAATGTACTACGGAGTATTAGGGCCACACTGAGGGAACAAACATCTGAGATTTACAGAATAAAGTCACAATATTACGAGAAAAAAAAGTCGTAATATTACGAGAATAAAGTAATTTTATTCCCGAAATCTCAGATTTATTTTTTTTCCTCAGTGTGGTCCTAATACTCCGTCGTACCGTCGTACCATAGACCTACAACAATGATAAATAAAAATGAAAATGTAAACAAAAAACAGTTATTCATTTCCATTTTTAAAGATCCACAGGGAGCCTCTGGAGAGGAGCTGAAGAGCCGCAGGTTGCTGACCCCTTGCTTAGCGGGATATCATTTGTTAGGGTTAGTTGAGCCAGATAAGGAGAAGATACCTGGGTGTGTTGAACTCGCTTCGTAGTGCAGGCCTCAGGTCTTGTGACGAGTTAATATATTCATATACAGCGTGTGTTGTGTGCAGCTGTTGGTTTGTGTTCTAACCTGTCTTCAATGCTTCATGCTTTAATCTCTAACCTCACCAGGGCAAGGCTGGACGGGATGGATACCCGGTAAATTTGATTTGTTATTTATCCTGTCACTCTTCAATTCACCCAATCACGCCTCTATTTTCCTTCCTGGATTTATTCCAGATTTTTCCCCGCAGCTTCATTAGACCTCTTTGCTGTTTCTTCCTCTCTGCTCTCTCTGAAAAAAAAAAACACTTTTACTCTAATCGTTGCCCGTTTCCTTCACCTCTCCATGCTCCTCACCCGATGATGCATCCTGCCCCGTGACTGAGAATGACTCAAATACAAAGACGGTTGTATTTAAACACAACCAGACAATGAGACTAAGTATTTCCCACACTCAGTTTGTAACATCACAACTCACTGACTCAGAGCAGAAAACATATTTAGCACACGTGTGAAGATAAACATAAAGATGGATCTTGTGAAGATGTCGTCTGTAAACAGAAACCACTGGAGTGTTAAACCACACCGATGAAAATGTGAAACATTCATCCACAAGGCACAAATTTATGGCCTTCAGCTTTTTAAATGGTGTTCACTAATGTTTGAATAATATAACATATGATAAGATGTACTTTATTGTCCCCTGAGGGGAAATCTTTGCTTTGGCAATAGAGCTGCACACAGCTGCAGACAGCCTACAACAATACAGCCGACCGAAGACGAAGATATGTAAAATACTGCACATACCCTGAGCGATAAAAGATATATACATACAGTCATTATTCAATCAGCAGAGAATCATAAAACCCATAATACATAATGCATAGAACTAAATTCAATAGCATGAATGAGACCATCGCTACTGAATGCAAAGATCACTGTTTTAGTTAATTTACTCAGGACTGTACTTAGATACTTGTACCTTTACTTGAGTATTTATGCTACTTTATACTTCTACTCCACGACATTTATTCGATAGCTTTAGTCACCAGTTAACTTGAAGATTTATATTCTTTTTAGCTTTTATGCCTTTATTGATAGTGACAGAGATCGTACTGAAAGGGGGAGAGAGGGGATGACATGCAGCAAAGAGCCACAGGTCGGATTTGAACCCTGGGCCGCTGCAGTATTATTATTATTACCTCCGCCAAGGCCGAAGGCATAGGAAGGAGGTTATGTTTTTCCCGGCGTTGGTTTGTTGGTTTGTTGTATTGTTTGTCTGTATGTTAGCAGGATTACTCCAAAAGTTTGCGATTTATTTGAACAATCCGTTAGATTTTGGTGGCGATCTGGATCATGATCTGGATTCAGGAATATTTTTAAGGATCCCGATCAGCCTGAGCTTTAAGACCACAGGGTTTAATACATGCACAGTGTGACTGATGATGCGTTGATGACGCGTTGATGACACATGACCCTGCCTCCTTCTGAGTGCAGAGAGATACGTGTGTGGACGTGTGGCGAGACTCCGAAGTGCGGCGGGAGCTGCTGGCCGTCTGCGGTGAGAAAGAACAAAGCAGTAGCTGACGGGATGAGGGACAGCGTAGTGTTACGTTATACAGACATAACAAGGCTGCTGAATGAGAGAGGCTTCCGCCGACACGTTACACGGAAACACACTGTGTTGATAATAAGCCAACCGCCTCACGGTACCGCCAGCTGGGAGCTGTGATCTGTTTTTAAAGTCACGCGTTGGCGGAGGTCTGCGCTCTCCGAGTGACATTCTAGTTATTGATATTATTAATACAACATATCCACTAATAAATTAGGATATATTATTATATTATTATTAAAGATAAGCTACCCAGCAGTATATAAAGTAATTAAAATCAGTCTCATCTTTACCAGCTGCAACATTAAGGTGATGTAATATATATTATTCTGAAAAGTTCAGTACACCTTTGCAGGATTTCCACACTGTGGTATTACTACTTTCACTTAATGAATACTTCCTCCACCACTCTATTTCCAGCAGTGATGAGTCCCACATAAAGACTGAGAGTCAGTTCTGGTGTTATCCAGAGATATAGCGGCCTCTTGTGGCCGGTGGTCACTAGACTACTGACTTCCTCCACGGCTGAGATAAAACATCTCACAGCTCTGTTGCTGATTTGTGGCGTAGTCATCGCCGTCGGCCATTCTCATCATCTGACACAGATACGCCTTCATCATTCAAGAGCTCAGGTTGTGTGTGTGAGCAGATGGACGTCTGCATGGTGTCCAGAAGCATCAGCTCTGTGTGTGTGTGTGTGAGCGTGTTACATGCTCAGTGAGAACCGCTATATCGTGTGGGGGGGGGGCCCCCCACCACCACCACCACCTCTGTCTGGTTGCCGCAGTAGTCGCCTGGTGTTGTGTTCCACGGCGTCTTGTTGGTCGTGTTGTTGTCTCACTGGGAATTGTGGGTAGTTCATTACCCATGGGAGGCTCACTCTCCCAGTCAGATTCCCAGTCAGTCTGCCCGGCACTGCCCGGCCCTCCTGACGGGAAATGCCTGCTGCTAATTACACACAGGTGGACCGAGCGCTGCAGAGAAGTGTGCACACGTTTGTGTTTGCTTTTCCTCTTTTGTCACTGTCCTCAGTAGAAGTTGAGACGCATTATTGTGTTGCTGTTTTTAATTTTAATCTTTATTAAAATGATGTAATGTGTTGCTTTTAAAGATGGATAATCCTTCCCCGGTCTCCGTCATCACGTATAAGAGGCGGCCTCCTTTTTATGATGAGTATGACTGTGAAGCTGCGTGTATGAAGTTACAGTGAAACAACAGTAGATTAATCATATTGGCAATTAACATGGACAGCACATTATTTCATTTAGCAGCAGATGATCAAGTTTCAAACATCGAAGCTTAAAGAAGGGGCCGTTTCTTCCTGTTGGGTAGCCCTGTTTGTGTATCTGTGTCCACATGTGTGCAGATGTGAGTGAACTCCATCCAACCACCACCACCACCACCCATAGTTTATGTAGATCTCTGTAACAAAGGCCAGAGCTGTGGAGGTGGTTAGAGGTCTCTCTCTCTCTCTCTCTCTCTCTCTCTCTCTCTCTCTCTGTGTGTGATACGTTTTTAACCCCAATAACTCCTCTCGTATGGAGAGAGAGGGGGCACGCGCACATCAACACAAATGAGTCAAGTCAGTTTCCGGAGAGCACCGCGGTGCTAACTCGTGTTGTGCCAGTGAATTTCTGTGCCAGTAAATGTTCTTTTCTTTATTTTTCCATTGTTTAAACAAACAACAAGATTGCCTTCCAGCACTTTTTGTTTTTCGTTGCCCTCTTTCACCCACATTACAGCATGTCACAGTACAGCTCAAGCCTTTAACCCCTCAGCAGGCCGGAGTCTGAACTCTGTGACTTCACATCAGTCAACAGTAGGAACATAACAATTTCATTGGCGGAAAGTAATTCAGTACTTTTAGTCAAGTATTGTACTTAAAGCTGAGGTAGGCGAGATTGGAGCAAATATGATTAATATTTGACGCTATATGGTGACAGTAGTACATGAAACAGATGACCTGAAAAAAAATCATGTCCCTCTGTGTCCTCCGGTGCTCCTAACGGCATCTGCAAGGTTTCACAGACCGGAGGAAAACAAGCAGTCAGAGCTGATCTGAGGTCTGCTATCCATCTGCCGTCTATGAGAGCCGGCTGTCAATCACTCTGAACTCCGACCAAACGGTCAAACTAGGCAGCGCTGATCAAATATGAATCAATATTCTGTTACGTTAATGTCTATTTCTCTCCTCAGATGTTCTCAGAATCATCTTGTAGCACGGTTTAGCTGGAAAATGAGAAAGTTTGTGACGCCACCGTCATTGTGAAATCTGGTGAAGGAACGCCAAGTTCGGGTCACATGACCGGAGCACAGCCAATAGGAACGCTCCCTTAATGAAATGACCTGTGATTGGTCAAAGTCTCCCGTCACGGGCTAGATGTTCTAAAGCCTGAAAACAGAGCCATGAGGAGGAGCAGAAGTCTAGCTATCTCTCAGAACACTTGAATTACAATATGCTGAAAGGTTATTATGGGATTTTTGCCCAATGATGCTAAAAATATATGCTGCCTACTGCAGCGTTAACAATTGTCATATAAGCTAGTGGTTCCCAAACTTTGCCACGTCAAGAACCCCTAAACTGAGAAAATTAGACCACGGACCCCTATTTGTTATAGTTATAGTGAAAATAAATGATTCACCTGTTTCCTGGGGACCCACTTTGAAAAAAACACTGATATAAGCTATGTGCACACACGTGTGCACGTCTGCCAGTGTGTGAGCGTGCATGTGCTGCACTCAGATGGCATAAACACGCACCCGTCTCGTAGTCATTCATGCATGCAGCAGTCCACTTCCATTGAAGTATGAGTTCTGTGATTAATAGTCCTAATGACGTGCGGGTTGTGTGATTCTCAAGCATATCACTTGAGTGTTTAGTGCGTGCTGATGTATGTTTTCTCTCCTCATGTAACCCCCTGTCACTTCTTCCTCTCATAAATCACAGGCGAGGGAGGGAGGGGTTTGAGTTTCAGTAAAAGAGCCGTCCCACTGTCAAACAATCAAAGTGGAGCGGGCTGACAGAACGGTGCAGAGGGGTAAATACACACACCAGTCGATGTCCAGCCACTGGCGTGTTTACACCAAAGTGCCGGTCTGTGACATGCAGACAGCGGCCCTCAGCAGAAAACAGGCCAAGGCCTCCATTGTTCAGCTTTCCAGGCTGCCGAGCGCAGATTAAAGCCAGACAGTCAGCCGACAACATGTCAGTAATTTTCTGTCCCAAACACACAGCTCTCTGGTATGCTTTATTGTACTCTCTGGTTCTGGATTTTTTTTTTTTAAAGAAGCGAATGTCATGTTCCTGCAGCCCTGACACAGAGAGGAGTTTAGTCCCTGTGGCAACATGAAAGTGAGGAGGAGAGGAGGAGAGGGGGATCACTGCGAGAGGGGAAAAGATAATGGTATCAAAGTAGAACCACGGGGAGTGGAAAGGGTTCTCCCTTAATTTTGCCGCCACGTAATTAAGCCCATTTGAGCCCTAATGTGTGCGACACATTGCCATGTGTGTTTCTAGCTGAGAGACGTCTGCTCTGATGTGCAGACACCAGGTTTTTCACGCAGCATCCTCAACAATTACACCGTGCTGGATAATTACCAGTCTGCACCATAGGGAGCACAATAAAGACACCTCCTCGCCCTGTTTCATTGGGATTAACACACACACATAAACACACGTATCAGCATGCACACACACACACAAACATAGACACAGACATATGCTCCCCCCCCGCAGGCCAAGTTATTTTCCAGAAATGTGTTTAAAAGCCATCTAATTGGTAGGAATGCTGAGTCAGAACTTTTTGTTTTATCTGCTGAGGGACGCTGCAGGACAAGATGGCACACACACACATAAAAAGGCGTTTTTCTTGATTTCCCCCACATTCACTTGAGGTTTTGGTGGTAATCTCAGGCCTATTTTCTCACTTTTTCTCAACATTAATCTCCCAGTTTTCTTCTATTTTTCCTCTATCCGTCTTTTTTATTCTGCGGCTTTGATCCATTTGTGGTACGAGACGAAAAGATTTTACTAGCGGCTTTCTTTTTATTCGGCCTGTTCTATTTTTATTTGAATTCCAGCTCTTTTTTCCCGCCTTGCAGACTGTTGTGCTGTATGTTTGTACCACACTGGAGGTACAGTATTACAGTGCAGCTATTAGGGATGGGTCATCTCTCATCTTCAACCGCTTATCCGGGGTCGGGTCGCGGGGGCAACAGCTCCAGCAGGAGACCCCAAACATCCCTTTCCCGAGCCACATTAACCAGCTCTGACTGGGGGATCCCGAGGCGTTCCCAGGCCAGTGTGGAGATATAATCTCTCCACCTAGTCCTGGGTCTTCCCCGTGGCCTCCTCCCAGCTGGTTGTGCCTGGAACACCTCCCGAGGGAGGCGCCCAGGGGGCATCCTTACACGATGCCCGAGCCACCTCAGCTGGCTCCTTTCAACGCAAAGGAGTAGCAGCTCTACTCCAAGTCCCTCACGGATGACTGAGCTTCTCACCCTATCTCTAAGGGAGATGCCAGCCACCCTCCTGAGGAAACCCATTTCGGCCGCTTGTACCCGCGATCTTGTTTAAAAAAATCAAGATGCAAATAGAGAGATCTGGATACAGCATTGCAGGCGGGCTCCCGTTCGTTCCTATGATAGTTGCCCATAATGGCTTGACTGCCGAGTGATAAAGTACCCGGATCATCCGGCGATCCATTGCGCCCATAGAGCAGGCGCAGTAGCGTTTCCTTTAACTCCGCCTCCAAGCCCTCGCTCCAGCCTCGGTCTGGGTCTCATTCACATGAACGGAAGAAGGCTATTTTATAACTTTTAAGACCTAATGATTTAATAAGAGCTACTCAAGCTGAGTTACAGACGTCTCTTTCCCAATGTAAGTCTCTGGGAAAAAGTATTTTTGGACCCAATGGCATCACGTGACGGACACAGAAGTTGTAGTACCTCCGTTTGGCCACTACGAGATATTGCTTCACAGCCCGGCACCCTTCCTCGGGGGCTCGGTTCAGGCAGGTAATCTTGGCTGTATGGTGCGGGAGGTGGGACAATCACACGTCGCATTAAACCGAAGAGCGCTTGGCTGCAATAAAACCATACAAATAGGCTTTTTTTTTTCTAGATCTGGGCACAAAAAGGATCGAATGCAGGTTTCGTTTGACTGGAAAAGTTTCGCTACTACTTGGTACTGGATTATTTTGGTCCATACCTTTTAAAGAAGGACCGATACCCAGCCTCTGGCAGCTATATAGAAAGAAAAGCACAGAATATATATTAAGGGCCACACATCAAAATCCAATTTCCCCTGCCTCCTGTTCTCATTCATATAAACCATACTGGCCCATTGGTTTCCTTTAAAAACTCCTTCAGACCTCTGTTGTTGATTTAAGTGGGGCTCATATATTTTAAAGTATCTCATCTTATCATAGAAGAAGCTTTCAGGACTTCTGTTTTCGTGGTTGAATTATTGCTCCTGGTAGAAACTCTGGGTCTTATTTTATCCCATATTGGATCCCAGTTAAGTAAGGAAGGTCATAGAGGTTATATCTACTATATATACTACTGGTGTAGGCAAACTGTCAGCTGCCAGATATTAGATACAGGGTTTTATTGCTGAGAATAAACCCTCTCTCACACACACACACACACACACACACACACACACACACAAAGGAAGAGACACACACACACACAAAGGAAGAGACACACACACAGCTATAATACCGACTGTTCGCAGGCCTCTGTGTGGCTTGTTAGCAGCCATAAATCAGTCTGTTTCTGCTCCGGTTCAGACCGATGACCTCACCGTGTACACCTCGTCTACTCATCCTGACGAGTCTTGAAGGAGCCGAGCCTTGATAAACGCTGCCAGATGCAGAGATATCACTGCACACACACACACACATACACACACACACACACACACACACACACGTATAGATCCAGAGACATGGACACCAGGGATGGGAAAACTCTCTGTGACATCTGTAGGCTTATTCAAACTCTCACACTTCGCCCGACATGACGAACACAGCGTGCTGTCTTTAATAGAGTGGTGAAGCTACAACCTGTCCTGTATTATTATACGTAGCATCCGGCATTACATCCTTCTCAACGTCAGACGAAATTATTGCCGTCCGATTGGTCCCAGTTAGGGATGCACCAATGCCGTTAAAAGTACCGGTTATCGGGTATCGGGTCCGATACTGTGCTCATCTACTCGTATTGCAAAATGGCACTGATACCACTTTACGGCAGCGTGGCGTTAACTTCACGTCACCATCTTTCGGATCCTATCGCACGCGTTCACGCTCCACCGCCCCCGCGGGGCCGGGATCCCACCTCAGCCGACGCGCGCTGGCCCTCACGGGGTTTTGCTTGCACCCTCTGACTGCGTTAGACTCCTTGGTCCGTGTTTCAAGACGGGTCGGGTGGGTTGCCAACATCGCCGCAGACCCCTTGCGCCTTTTACGTGGGCCGAGCCCCGCCCTGGGGGGCACGACGCGCACTAAGGACAGTCCACCCCGGTGACACTTTGGCCACAGCCCCGGGAAGCCCCTTCGCCCCGAGCCTTTCCAAGCCGACCTAGAAACGGTCACGGGACTCCCCAGCCTGCCGTGTGTCGCTCACACCCTCCAGCTGGCTGTTAACGAGGGGCTTTTGGCACAGAGAAGTACTCGGTATCGGTACTCAGTATCGGCGAGTCCCTAGTGCCCTAGTCCCAGTTATTTGTTCCACCCCAGTCTCCGCCGCCTACTGCTGATTTCACAAGGCGCCCTCAATCAAGAAGACGTCGGGAGCCTCAAAGGCTTTTTTGCTGTACTTTTTTATAACTCTTTTTATACAGACCAACCACTTAAGTTTTTGAAGAGTGTTTACAGCCGTTAGCCGCCCCATTACGAGACTAAAGAGGGGCAGCAAACGATCACATGACCTATTAATTAGAGCAGCTCCCAAAGTATCATTTCACTCCTTCCTGCTTCTCCTCTTCCCCCTCCGTCCTTGTGAAACCCGCCGTCCATCCATCAAAGCAGGAGGCTTTCGACACCACGGTGGGGTTTTTCACTAGAGGCCGGATAGCACCCATGGGGCTGGTAAAGCAGGGAGATGAAGAGGAAAAAAGAGCTCATGGAAGCCATCCAAGGCCAGAGATGACGATAGTTAACGGTGGTTTCCAGTCTGCAGAGCCACCGGGGCTGCGGTCAAATAGTCCTTTTCTCTCTTAGGAAGGTTCCTAACGGAGTGAAATGACCCAGTAGCAGCCGGGATAAGAGCTGTTTGACTCCTCCAAATGCTGAGGAAAGGAGCTTCAATGCTTCCTTTATCATCTCCTTTAGCAGAGGATACACTGGAGCGTCCTTTACCAAAGGAAAAGAGAGAATAACATCCAGCAATTCCTTTCATAGTCCATCTTCAGAACGTTGTAGTTTCACCACGTCACCAACATCCGCCGCCGTCGCATCATAATCATGGAGCTTATAGTAGACAGACAGAAAGACAGCTTTATTGATCCCCGTGGGGAAATTGGATTGTTACCAAGTCAGACAACAACAAACAAACAACAAGAACACAGTATTCACAAAACACCAATAAATAGATGACATCATAAGAAGCCCTTTGAGACGTAATCAACAGCCGAGAGGAACCGTGGATCTAGGACATATCTAAGAATGTTCATTAAAACATCTGACCGCTGCTGGAACAAAAGACCTCCTGAATCGTTCAGTAGAACACCGAGGCATTGCTAGAACACTGAGGCATCACTAGAACACTGAGACATCACTAGAACATCACTAGAACATCACTAGAACACTGAGGCATCACTAGAACATCACTAGAACATCACTAGAACACTGAGGCATCACTAGAACATCACTAGAACACTGAGGCATCACTAGAACATCACTAGAACATCACTAGAACACTGAGACATCACGAGAACATCACTAGAACATCACTAGAACATCACTAGAACAC
>CAKAOH010033555.1:0-29203 GCA_916701665.1 Sebastiscus tertius | reverse complement strand
ACACACACACACACACACACACACACACACACACACACACACACACACACACACACACACACACACACACACACACACACACACACACACACCTATAGACAGCCTGTTATTTATTTTCTCTCTGAAAACACAAACAAGTGTGTATGTAACTGCAGACAAGTCTACTTAATCAGTGATGACTGAGGAAGTTTAGTAACTTTTTAGATTTTTGAAGCACTGAAATTAATCAAGTTATAAATCAGGTAGGCTGAAAGGGAGGTTTTATGATGCACTGAAGAATCAGATCGCAGTTGTATTAACTTGTTACACCCACAAATTAACTAAGATAAATAAGACTGAGTCAAAATCTCCAGTACACTGGGTTAATCATGTGTACCAGTGGTTGTTGTTTTTTTTATTTTATTGTTAACTTTTTTGTTGAATAATGGTGAGTCCTCCCTTTGCTTAAAAAAAGGTTTATTCCTTTTGTATCATAATTCCAAATACTCTTTGAAATATGTTATTTATTATATTCTCTATAATCATTACATCACCATATTCATAGATCCCTATTCTCAGCATTTTTAATTTACTTATTTACACTCTATATTGTATGTGTTTGATGCACATATTTGTACATATTTCTTATTTGTATTATTAATTCATTTATTTATCTACATATATTGTGTTATATATTGTAGCATTATGTACATAATTTAAATGCTACATGCTCTTTTATTTCTATTTTTCTTATATTTCTCTATGCTTCATATCAGAGCAACTGTAAAGTCCCAATTTCTCCGAGGGGATCAATAATGTATTTAATTTAAAATTATATTTTGACACATACACACAAGCCTCCTGTGATTTGAAAAAGACAGTTAGCCATTTTGATTTCTATTAATTTCAAGTAATTTTGCAGCCTTATATTGATCAATATGTATTGATATCTCTGAGTTTTGAGTCACAAATATTGCAATTAATTTGATGTGTACATGTTGAGGTATTGATGGAAGTGCTTAACCTGGGAGTTGAATCAGGTGAAGTCTACAGAGGGACCTTCATTATCACATGTTGAATATTACCTGTTGAGGACGTAATGTTGAAACTTTCTTTTTCCCCAGGCAAGCACCTGATATAATATGACTACTGTACACTTTTTGTGGCTCAAAATCTCCACTGAAGAGCTAAGACAAAGGCCACACTGCACTGTACACACTCCTTGTCTGTCAGTCTGTGTTTTACAGATGACAGCTGCTTTTCAGACAGGGGGGAACAGATGGGTGTTCATCTGCAGCAGCAGTCACCCTGCAGAGACTAAACCAGCACCCCAGTAGCAGGTGACGCTATCTAGTCACACCTGGAATAGTCAAGGAAAAAGAACCCCCCAGTGTTTAAAAGGAAAATCTGTATCTCTTCTGTTCGTTGATTGTTCACAAAATGTCTTACAGCCAGGGAGACGCCTCTAAAAGAGTCATTAACTACATACTGCAGTGAGCATGAGATTATGACAGTATATAAGTGTGTCAGAGGGAAAGAAAAGAATGAGATGTAGCAAGCAAGGTGACAAAATGTTCTCAGTAAAATCACAAGGACACCAAATCCAAACATACTGTTGCACACACTCATCTCTGACAGTTGTGCCCCCCTGAGACAGATGAATCACACAGTGGTCAGTGAAGTGACGTTGATTTGATTGATCAAACCCCGACACAGAAAGGCGTACAAACAGAAAGACGAATGTTGATGATGATCGATCTATATTTACACACACCTTTTAACTTTGTATTGCTGTTTTATGCTAAAATGTGGTTTTCTTTAGACCAAAACTTTTTTATCTTTAGATGCGTAACTTTCATTTGGATTATTGATGAATGCACCTTGAGCACCGCGGGTCGATATTGGCCGCACAGGCTGATTGATGAATTGTACGGTTGGGTGAATTACCAACCCACAGGGCTGTGGTGAGCATTTCTCTGGACATAATGGTAGCTGGAGTTTGTGAAAATGTTTTAAATCACAAAATGATGGACTGACTTCTTACCTTTGCTCCCAGGCTCAGTGACAGGATGGTGTCCTCAAAGGCAGAGTGAGTGTCCACGTGAGGAGGAATGCCTGAAAATATTAAAAAACATACATGTAGAATTAAAATAGTTAGACCCAAATGCATCAAGTTTCTTTAAAATATAAAAGCATTTAGTTTCCAGTGGTTTGTTGGGTTTCTGAAGGACACTATTGAACCTTTATAGCCCTTTTTGACCAAAATTAGAGCGCATGTGTGTTTTTTTTTTTAAACAGGGGAAAACCTCCTTTCCCATTGCTAATAGACGAGTATGCCTTTCGGGGTTTTTTTCTCTGTTGTGTCACATTCAACGTCACAAATGTGCAAGAAAACATGGTTAGTAAACAACGAAAATGTTACAGTGGTTGCTCCTTTTCTGTTACTTATTCAGTCTCTTCAAACTCTCAAACCAGAGTTGGTGATTGTTGGAACAATGGGAAGACTAACAAAGACGGTCTTGATGAGTTTTATTTTGTTTCTGTTGAGTTTGAATCAAGTGTGTTTTACAATGATCAGCGAGGTAAAATGACTGTTTCTCTCAATGCAGTCTGGTAGCTTTGAGGAGCACATAACAGCTGTTTCTTTTCACATCTAACTCAGTGAATTAAGGGGTTTATTTCAACCAAACCAGAGTTGGTGATTGTTGGAACAGTGAAAAGACTAACTGAGTTTTATTTTTGTTTCGGTCGAATTTGAATGGCGTGTGTTTTGATGATCAGCGAGGTAAAATTACTGTTGTCTGACTGGAGTGTGGTGGCTTTGAGGAGAGCACCGTAGTTGTATGTTTTGTATGTTAATAAATTATAATAATTGTCCAATCCCTGTTGATTTTATTTATTATATATTCACACGAGTCACATAGCACCGCGCCGGGTGTCTGTTTCCGTCACTGCTGATCGGAGTCATTTGTCCCGGTAATGAATGCTGATTGTAATTCTTCCCACTAAAAACAAAAGCCAGATGGTAGTAGGGGTTAGTGGGTTTTTTGTCCAGTGGGAAAGGGGCTTTCGTGATGTGTGACAATCAAATCATTCTGACCTCTAATAGTAAATTTGACTTTATGTACTTGAGCTTGAAAAATAAGCATAATTAATAACCATTACTTTATCAATATCCTAATTTCAGTCATAATAGATTTGCCAGTACTGCAAATCTATTAACACATGACAGAAAGGACCCACAAACTTGTCAACTCTCATCGATGCATGTTGGAACGGTTCTGCTGCCACCTTGTGGTATAAATCAATAAAATCTAAAAGTGCCTATTTTGTTAGAACATTCAACTGAGAGGTTTTAATAACTCCATGGTCTGGAAAGCCAATAAGTCTAATTCAGTTTCACAATCTTTTACTTGACTTCCTCTCCATCTACAGTGTGGCTGCAGCCTCTGAAATAAATAACTACCTACCCTACCTAAATACTAAATACCCCACATTAATTAAAAACATCTGTATTTTAATCTTCCTGTGGTTCCCACAGCTCTCTGCAAGGCCTCCTCGCCACTCAATGTCTGTTTTAAATCCCTGCAGCTCTCCAGATTATATGGTTTTGACTAATCATGCCGAGAATCAGATATTCCACCAAACATTGATTCCTGAACCGCTCCTAGGTGAAGACATTGATATTTTTGTGATTTATTCATGGGTGTAAATAAAACTATTTAATTTGTAATGACATTGCATCTCATCTATCTTTTTTGTGTCTTGACTAGCTGTCATTTTCTCCACATGTGGTCAGTCGTGTTTACACAGCCTCGATGATAACGTGTGAAATGTATCTTAGCCTGTGATGAGGTACAGGTTGAGTCATAAGAGACACGGCTGGAATAACTCACCCTGTCCAGACTCATACTGGTTGACAGTCAGCTGGTCTGGCATGATGTCAATGTGTTTGTTCTTCACACACCGATCCAGAACGGGTAGACACTCCTGAGGAATACCTGGATACACACACACACACACACACATCTTATGGTGCACTGTCCAATACATGAGTTATAGGTGAAAATAGAAATATGGAGATATCTTACTGCATTTTCTATGTAAAAAAAAATACAAATAATCAAACCTCCTAAAAGGGCCCAAAAAAATATTTATAGATGAGGATTCTCTGCTTGACAACAAGATGTGTAGGAATTGAAGACACAGTTGAGGACAGCATTGTAATCAGTGAGTAAAATGGCCAAACCTGTGAAAATACGATATTAAAAAAAAGCAAACTTACCAGCAGCTAAAGGCTTGTCCTTATCCACGTTGTTGTTGTCGTAGCGGAATTCAAAGCCATAATGTTTGACTCTTCTGTGCTTCAGAGCTTTTTGAGCTAAAAGGCATTAAAGTGAAGTTAGAGAGTCAGGTTCAATTTCTTGTATTTCTTATCTGAATTGTATATGATAGTTTAGAAATAGTTGACAAATTGTTACACTGATGTTAGGTTTGATGTAAAAGACTAACACTTAGGTTTATGATCAAGTTCCAGGGTGATTACAAGAAGTTCAACTTGAGCCAGAACTTAAGAACAAAACACAAACAGAGAAAGCTAATTGTGCTGCCCCTCACCATTGACATCATCATTAGTAGACGACCAGTCGATAGCAGCGAGCAGCAGAGCCTCTTCCTCCGGAGACACAAAATCCTCCACCAAGACTAATCCCTCTGGCAAAGGAACGGACGCCTCTTCTTCACAGGTTACTGCATACAAAGAAAAGTAAGAATCAAACTGCTGGCTACAAAACTATGTTTGTTATCGAGCATAATTTCCAGAGCATAAAGCACACAAACAAATCAAATAGTTGTCTTTAGTTATCCAACTTACTGTTAAATGTACGGTAAACAATGCTTCAAACGACTAGAGCAAATCTTAAGGTAATTCATGCTTGCGTCTGTGTGTGTCAATGTTTAAGGCAAGTACCTGAGTCGACATAACTGAGGTAGAGTGTGACGCTGTTCTCTCCACAGTGAAGCTTTTCCCCATTGAGGTGGACGTGGGCTTTCCGAGCACTCTCTTCAGATCTGGAAACAATAAAAAAAAACAGCAAACAAAATCTTTCAGAGAGATTTTAAAGGTTTAAAATAACTTCCTGGTGTGATATAGTATTGTCCTCGCTGCACCTGTACCTGTATGTGACAAAAGCGTAGGGCTTGTGTGGGTGCATGATCAGTGCCTCCAGCTCTCCCATCTCTTTCAGCGCTGCAGACAGCTCCTCTCGACTAACACCGTTCCCCAGGCCACCATTAGCCACCACCAAACTCTGCAGAGGAGACAAGAGGTAGACTAGTTGATTATATACAGACCAGTTTAATAACAATAACACACATCCATAACAGGCTGATCACTGTTTGAGATATCACTGTATTAAAAATCCTACAATGAATAGCTTCTTCCAGCAGGCTGTCAGTCTGCTGAAGTCATCCAACACGCACCTTTGTCAACATATTTTTTACAATTAAAAAAGGAAGTAAACATAACCAGACTGTTATTATTTCCTAATAACATCTCCCTACAGATCAAGACACACCCACAAACTTTACAGTAAGTTGTTTTTCCACTTCCAATTTGTTTTCCTTTTTTTTTTTTTAGATTTTTTTATTTGCTATCTTGTTATGACACTAATTTCAAATCAATTGTGCAAAAACTACTTGTGTTAGGAGACACATTTCTGTCACAACCCAATCATTTCAGGTTGGAAATGTGGTCCTAGTTGTAACATAGTAATTAAGTCCCCTACAAAACCTAAACTGCTATTATTTTTCATTTGTACGACTGAAATTAATGTTTAATCAGTGATTACTGAGGAAGTTTAGTAACTTTTTAGATATAAATTATCTTTCAAGTTATAAATCAGGTAGGCTGAAAGGGAGATTTTATGATGCACTGAAGAATCAAATCGCAGTTGTATTAACTTGTTACACTCACAGATTAACTAAAATAAATAAGACTGAGTCCAATTCTCCAGTACACTGGGTTAATCATGTGTACCAGTAGTTGTTTATTTATTTTATTAACTGTTTGTTAACTTTTTTTGTTGAATAACGGTGAGTCCTCCCTTTGCTTAACAAAAGGTTTATTCCTTTTGTATCATATTTCCAAATACTCTTTGAAATATGTTATTTATTATATTCTCTATAATCATTACATCCCCATATGCATAGATCCCAATTCTCAGCATTTTTAATTTACTTATTTACACTCTATATTGTATCTGTTTGATGCACATATTTCTACATATTTCTTATTTTTAATTCATTTATTTATCTACAAATATTGTGTTATATATTGTAGCATTATGTACATAATTTACATGCTACCTGCTCTTTTATTTTATTTTTCTTATATTTCTTGCAGAAATCAGTAGATACAAGCTAATATTATTGTAATAGTTGAAAATGTGTATTGGTGTCTTCTTTAATTAAACTCACATGAGCTGAAAATCAACTTTGAATTGTATTTATGCGACTAATTGCTGCAAAGAAGTGCATTTTAATAGAAGTAGCCACATGTTATCTTCTCTCTCTCTCTTCTGTGCCACTTCCTGTTTATAAACGTGTGTTTCCTGTTACCCTGGTAACGTACCTTGGTGGGCTGCGGTGCTGTAGTGATGCCTTCATGTTTCAGCAGAGTGTGACTCGCTTTTAACTGTTTACGGAGAACTTTCTTGTCCTCTTTACTCCTCCTGACAGCTTTCACGTTGTTTCCCAAACTAGCATCCATGATGCGTCATTGTATTATGTCCGGGTAGCAACAAGCATCAAACAGTGAAGGTTCCTGACGATTCTCCTCCCAGGAGAGAGAGCAGCATCAGAGAGCACAGTTTCCTTTCCTTTCCTTTTACACTTTCTTTTTCCTTCTATTTGTTTTTTGTGGGGGGGACTTTTACTGTTTTCCCCCACCCTACCAGACTCACAAACTAATAACCTAAAAGCCTTAGAAAAGACCATTGTTTATGCATTTGGTGTAGTCTGAAGTTAAGTCAAACAACATTATTAAAGGTCCCATATTATAAAAAAGTGAGATTTTCATGTTTTCTTATTATAAGCAGGCTTAAGTCCTATATAAATACTGTGAAAGTATCGAAACACTCAATCCACAGGGAAATACACACTGCCCGTATTCAGAAACTCTGCATTTAAAACAAGCTGTCAGGATTTCTGTCCATTTGTGATGTCACGAATATACAATATTTAGACCCTTTACGCAGTTTTAAACGTAAACATTCTAAATGTGTCCCAGTTTTTTCCTGGTTGCAGTGTATGTGAATGTCATCAACTGACAGGAAGTACACATGGACCCAAGCTGTTGCCTAGCAATGCAGTTTTGTAGCAATTCCGTCAAAATGCGCTAAAACGGAGCGTTTCAGACAGAGGGTAAATACAGGCATATTCAGGCCGACAGTATGAAGAAAATAAAGGTTTTTTTGAACATTACAACATGTTAACATGTTCTATTAGAAACACAAAATACTAATAATAAGTATGAACCTGAAAATAAGCATAATATGGGACCTTTAAGCTATCTTGGCTCAAATGTTGAATGTCTGTGGGATCAAATAAAACAATCATGATCCTATATATATCCAGCAATTGCAAATTGATTGAAAAAAATCAAACCCAGACTACAGTATATCATTAGAAAAGTAGAAATGTTAAAAGAGTTTTGCATTGAGCACCGCAGTGTGTAACTGGTTCAAACAGTATCAGATCGTATGAGCCATGTGTGTGCCATAATGTGACTACATTGGGTTTTTATAAAGTATAGTTTTGCAAATGAACTGAGGCTATTTCTGTATGCGATTGTGTGAATTGTGTGCTTTGACAAAATGAGCCCTGTTTTCAAAATCATGCTTTACAGTAGATTAAGCAATCGTTAAAAAAAATAAAAGACAAAAATTGTAATAGCATTCATAGGTCCTTTGAAACCCTTTTCAGAGCAGATATGTTCACATGTAAAAGCAGAAATAGCCCAAGAGGAACTAATAACATAAACAATGGCTGTGTTCCATCAGTTATGTGACGATGCAATTAATTGCAGGACTACTTGGCAGCGTAAAATGTCTAGTGTGTTTGCACCAATATATAGGCCTAAGGAAAGAAAGTCTAGTGCTAATACTGCTATTTGTATAATATCCCAGCAAGGACATTATTGTTCTGTTGTGGTATACTGTATATCTATAGTACCAAACTAACGATAGGATTACTCTTGATCTTTTTGTGTAAGCAGTCCTTCTCTTTTTCTTTTCTGAGGTATCTATCCAAGCCTTACCGACATGCAGTGGTTTGCCCTGTGGCTCCATTATATAGGACCTAAACCCTGATGGCAAATCCATGCTGCATGCCTTTCTAATCTCCCAACAAAAGACAGACAAAAATGCTCCAGGGATCATTCTATAGGCCCCGCTAACTTGATACTAAGGGATAAAAAAGTAAGTATATAGGATGACTATCCTGGGGAGCCATTCCACTTTCATCCATCATCAGACTGCAATTCTGGCAACTGACAATAATATTGTATTACCCGAGAATGAAAGAGTAGTATCACAATGGGCTAGCTGGCTGACTTCTTATCCTTTTCAACAAAACACAAAACCTTACACATCTGGGCAGATGCTGATCAGATACAAGCATTCACATTCAGGCTAAATTGTAATTGGTTTATTTTGTCTATTGTTGTTTTTTTCTGCACTGGTTGTTGCTCTCTGCCTGCTTCTTCCCTCAAAGGAGCCAATTAGTTCAGATCCAGCGTATGAATTCCTCTACAGCCAGATTAATGACTCTACAGCCCCTTTGGGTGTCAGTGCATGCATGGATTGGAGGTGGTCTTTGCATGTGTTTTTGAGCATGAAACATTCGTGTGTCAGTGTGTGTGATTATACACGGGTGGGTTGTGTAATGAAGCCCTCACCTGTCCTCAGCCATCTCAGTAATTGCAGTGCCAGGCTGAGCCGCTGGCCAGTGGGAACCCTTTCCTAGTCTTAACAGCACACTCAGTTTATAGTCTACAAAACAACAGCTGGTCAGACAGGAGGCCACGGCTGCCCTCTCCGACATCATAACAACACTCTGCTCCATCTTGTTTTTCAAAACAGACTAATAAATAAAAAAATAAAAAATGATGATACCCAGAGACATCAATCAGGTACATTTGTTGGGGAATTCATCAGGGCCAGTACCAGCAAGGGGCATTTTTATCCAGTGTACACAATAATATGAAAACAGGGGGAGATTCATTTGAAGTCAGGAATCAATTCTGCTTCCATTTTATTCTATTTACTGTCTTTGTCTGATGGACAATTTTGTTGCAACCCATTACCCTGACTCAATCTGACTTCCTAATGTCTTGTAAGAAAACAATCTCACCACCAGCTCCATTTAGTAGCTGCTCTGGGGTTTTCAAACAACACAATCTTCCTCAGCACATGGAGCAGTTACTTGTACTAAAATTTCAATATTTTCTGAGCACTTTACTATGGAGGACGGAACCTGCCAAAATCAAACATAAATAAATATGCCATTAAATGTACCAAAAATAATATAAAAAATAAATGTAGGCATTAATTGATTGATAAAATGTGACATAAATTGATATTTCTGTTTTAATTTGCTTCTTTATTTATTTATCTTATTTTTACCTAGTATTAATTCCCATATCTATCACTCTGACCCATGACACACGTTGAACGACAGCACCCTCATTTACATAATGAGGTAGAAATATAAAAAGATACGTATAAAGAAAATAATAAATAAATAGTTACAATATAATAACGAATAAATTCATTTCAAAGTAGATTGAAAATAAATGCATAAATATTTATTTAATTATTATTTTTTTTATTTTTGCAGGTTCCATCCTCCATACTTTACTGGCTTCTCATGCAAACAGGCTTAAAAGCGTTAATTTTTGACCTTGGAAACAGCAGCTGAAAAAACAATCTCACCACAAAGTCCACTTAGTAGCTGACAAATGGTCCATCTGCTAATGAAGATCATGTGGCATGATCGAAAGCCAGACCTTGTTTCTCAACTGCTGTTTCCAGACAAATGTTGAACTTGTGACCAATGAATGTAAACGCTCTACCAAGTGGAAATACCACTTTCAGGTTATGAACGGGAGATTAGGAGAACATTTCCCTTGCCAGTGCTCAAGGACAGCTTCACCTCACACATCAGCAATGAGCAGCATAACATTGAGAACTAGAGTGGGACCACTTGTGTGCCCTGAGGCATGCCATCACCCTTTAATATGCAGGGCCAGTAGCCAGAGGAAAACTTGTGTTGCTGTCATGTATGTATTCTAATTAGCTGGAGACTGTTGGCATGATGGAGATGGAAAGATAAAGAAACTCGATCCTGCTCTTTAAAATACTGATTCTGATCTCTGGGGGCGATATGCAAGCAGATATCAGTTTGTTCTTGGACAAAGATGAGTCAATATGTCAGCCGATGGTTCTTTTATGACCTTTTTCCAGAGACGGAAATATTTTTGGTCATTAGTTTTAATTTTATTCAAAAGAAAATATAACTGATGTGCAACCAAGGCATTTGAAATATTATCATTGTATAATACATTTTTGTTCTACTGTATACAGTACAGCCAAATTTGTCTTGCAATACAGGAGAAGTCCTATTATGCTGTAGCACTGAAGACTGTAATAGTCTATTTGTTGATTAATTGGCAAGCTAAAAGAGATATAAAACAGACAGAAGTCACTAGGTCAAGTCTTTGGCAGCAGATCTAATATTCAAACATAATAGGCTACTGCAACTGGCCAAAATATTAATAGGGCTGAGCCTTGTGTTTGGTGTGTATCATCTCTCTGTCAGGACGACTGTCTCTCCTCCAATCAAAGCTGATGTAGTGGAAAAGATTTAGACACTGAGCAAAGCTGTGGGCTAAATAATTTTTCATTGCCAGGCAGCTATTTATACACTAGTGTGCAGGCTAAACCGCAAGACATTTTGTGTTTATTGAAAAGGGCATTAGGGAAATGCTTTCCTGAAGAGCGCATTTTCTGTATCAAATCTTGTGTTTTTCAGTTTTTCATTGGTTATCATACTTCACTGGATAATAAACAGTATTGCATGCACTATATGCACGTACACACACACACATATAGCATCCCAGAATGTGTGGAATGGTGTCTAGGAGGCCTTGTTGACACCCCTCTGTCTCTCCACTGATTTAGAGGGTAACCCTGCCAGTGCTTTTCCATCTTCAACACACACACACACACACAGCTGTCAGAGTGGGCCATGGTCCACCTCGCACAGAGATGCCTGCACACCTACCCCGCTTTATTCAATCACCCCCCCGTGCTGGATCTATGTGACAATGGGAATCCCTGGGTCAAATAGCTATTGGTCTGACGCTGGCAGAGCAGCAGGGTGATAAAATGGCAGCCGGTTTGATCTGTTAAATCCTCTGGGAACGACCTTGGAATCCTGTGATGGCAAGGTTAAAGGCAGCCGAGCTCGTATGCAGTTTGTCCTACTGTAACCCCTCTGTGTCTACGAGAAGGTGTGTGTGTGTCAAGGGGGTTTAACATTAGTCCAAAGATAATACCGTTTTAAGCAGCTGTCAAGTGTGAGATGAACCAAAAGGTTCGCTGTGGTGAACTGTCAAAATCCCCTTCTTAGCACCAGCATAACACACAGGAGGAAGAATGTCAAAGTACAATGGGTGTACACAACCACAAAAGAGAGAAAAAAACACTATATAATAAATGTATTTTTCAAGGAATAGTTTTGGCAAAACACTTGTTTGCTTTCTGGTGGAGAGTTCGAAGAGAGGATTAAGAGGCCTAGCACTCAGCTGGCAGCTGATTTAGCTTAGCTTAGCATAAAGACTGGAAACAGGTGGAAACAGCTAGCCTGGATCAGTCCAAAGGTAGCAACATCTGCCTTCGTTTACCTCTTAAGCTCACTAATTAACACATTGACTCAACAAAATGGGTTGTGGTCTGTAGCACGCCACTTTTCTCTCTTCTTATTCTTCTGTCACCGTCACTCCAGCTTGGCTTATACCATGTAAGACCCACCAACCAATCAGCAGCAAATGACCTGTGGCTGTGACAGTACAAAAATCGAAGCTGTGGTTTTACAGGTGTGTTATGTGCAGGAATATGTCTGGGAGCAGTGACTTCCTGGACTTTACAATGGCTGTCTGTTAAACTCACGGTGGAGACTCGACTCTAGAAGGGTAGCCACTCCGGTACAAGAAATAATCTGTTACATCAAAGGTTTTTCAACCAATTACCCCTTACATGATAGAAAATATCTCTCATGTACATTATATCCCTTGGAATAATTTGACGTAGCCTGTTTTTTACACTTCTATGTCAAAGAACACAAGAGAAATGTATTAGAAAGATATTAGATATGTATTTGCAAGAGTCATAGATTTGTTAAATATGAAAATTATATATGAACTATATTAGATTTAAAATTAAAATATTTTTCATTGAACTATGAAGTCTTTTGTGAAAAAAAGAAAATTATATCATGATAATTTAAATGAATGAATCTGAAAACTTTTCACGGACCCCATGGCAGAGTGACATATACCCCTTGGGGTCCCCAGACCCCACTTTGAGAATCCCTTACATGACCCCCCAGGAAACCACAGCATGTCATTTTTACAATTTGGTATTTGTAAAGATAACAAAATAAGTAAAAAAATGAAAAACAAGGTGCTGGAAGGTGGATTTTGCTACCTTTGGACAGATCCAGGCTAGCTGTTTCCCCTTGTTTCCAGTCTTTATGCTAAGCTAAGCTAACCAGCTGCTGGTTGTAACTCCATATTTACCATACAGACATGAGAGTGTATCTTTTCATAACTCTCGAAGAAAGCAGACAAGCATATTTCCCAAAACTATTTCTTGAAGTATATGCAGATGGAGAGTGATTGGTCCAAGTTTGACATAGAGAACATTTTATACTATAGAGCTATAAAAAACATAACCTACATTTCCCAGCGGTGCTTACACAGTATATTGGTGCCTCACTGCTCATCAGCCTGTCTGCACTTCACTGAGGGGAGCAGAATCTGATTCAGCCCGGCTGCCTGTGTCTGTCGATCCATCAGTTAGGAGAAAGCAAACGAAGAGTGTCAGCCACTATACGGTACGTGCAACGCTGCCTCATGACACATCCTTTTACTGTCTTTCTAGCTGGCAGTTGTCATCCAGCAGCCACAAAGGATATTGAAAGTAACTAAAGTGCAGTGGCTGACAGGGCTGTGGCTAAAGCACCTGAATAACTATGAGAGCAATTAACCTTTCCTCTTTTTTTGACAGGGCAGACAGCATGATGAATTGTGGTATCAGCTGGATTTAAACCTACATGCCTCTAATGTTGCATTTTGGAGCGGTCGCTCTGTTACTCTTCATTCCCTCTGTGCAAAGCTCATACCCAGATACTGAGTGATATACTGTTACAGCTCCTTTATCCACCAGAAGACCTGAGTATTGTGTTTGGAACAACTGTAATCCACTTAGTATCTGCAATAATACTTTATAAATAACCCTCCTCTGTTGTGTGTGTGTGTGAGAAAGAGAGACTCTGTATGGTTATAGGTGGGGAACACACCAGTGGAAGAGGTTGTTTAGTTGGTGCGTGACATCAGTCTGCGTGTATGTGAAACACGGGGCGGTCCGTAGAGGGTGGCTACTTTAGGAGCGGGCCCTTGCCCTGCTGACTGCAGAGAGCTGGACAAACGGCAAGAAGGTCAGCTGCTAGTAGATGCTGCGGAGGAGAAGAAGAAGTGCCACAATAGAGAAGTTTCCAGTAAGACGACAAGAGGTCAAGTACTACTGGAACACGTAAAGATCATCTCCTCTTCCTGTTCTTCCTGTTTATAGTGAGATCACTGCCAAAAAAAGGAAAGGAAAGGTAACAGCTCACTGACATCATCTGATTTTGTGTTATCATTCTGAATAATGTTGTTGTTGTTAGGAGAATAATGTACAACCAGTGCAATCAAAATATTTCAAAAATTCTGCAATTGACAAAAAAATAATCAATGACTTTGCCCTACCCTTTTAACCTGATCATGTGTGCATTAGTGTATTATTAAGTATGTTTTGTGGGTGTGTGCATCATGTCCCAAACTGAAATTCTTTTTAATTGGACTTGGTCATTTTGCCACTGTAGTTTATTGGTCCATTAAATTCTAATATCAGTCCTACCGCTAAGAATCATGGTATCATCTTTGACTTTTGGCCATCATGTCACTTAACTTGTCCAGTCATGTTTTCTCCAGCTAAGAAACATCGCTAAAATCAAATGCATCTCGTCTTCCATGGATCTTGAACTATTAATTCACACTTTAATTTTCTCCCTTCTAAACTAGGGATGCACTGATCCAACTTTTTTAATCCCAATACTGAAAGCGATACCTGCTTTTTGGATATTAGCCAGTATCGAGTACCGATTTGATACCAGTGTTTAATTAACACGCTGTATGCCTCACTGTGTGGAAGTGACTGGGATCATTCTTTCATTTCAGATCTTCTCGTTCCATATTCTGACCCTCAACCACTCCGATCCCCAAATCTCGGCCTCTTATCCATCCCCCGCTCCAACTGCCAAACAAAAGGTGATCGGGCCTTTTCTGTCTTAGCTCTAACCCTCTGGGATCACCTCCCCCAATCCCAAAAACCCAGCCTTTTTATAGGCCTCATCCACATATGCTTTTGTTTTAGTTTGCTCTGTCTCCCATTATTCTGTGTCTCATGTTGTAATTATTCTTTGGTTTCTCTTTCTTACCTACTTACTTGTGTATATGAGGGGATATTGTGGCCCCTCTCCCTGTTGAGTGATGGTAACTGTGAACAGATGTAATGACCCGCCTGAGAAGCAGCTGATCCCTCTAATCTATGATAACAGAGGCGACAAACATGCACACTTCTATTTTTAAATACCGTCTTATTTGCCTCGGTCATATTCCATTGCTCATATCTCTCTACATCTCTCAGATTCCAGGAGCCACACCTCTTTAAAGACATTCAACACATCTGCATCCTTCCTTCTTTGCTCCTCCTCTCCTCGGGTGTGACACCACCATGGACCGCTCAGTGCAGGAGCTGTTCCTCAACTTCATGATCGTCTTAATCACCGTGCTGCTGATGTGGCTGCTGGTGAAAACGTACCAGATCTGAACCACGGAGCAATGAGAGAGGAGATGAACGAGAGGAAACAGGAGGAGTGCATGTGCGGAGGGAAGAAGAAGCCGGCATGGTTATCGTAGGACTCCGCTGCTGATTGATTCTTGTTCAGACAGTGTTTACATCTTTTCATTATTTGGTCCAGAGCTCTATAGTATTCATATGAGGTCTAAAACTATGTGATTGCTACAAACAGAGCAGATTGTCTTGTATCAGTATTTGAGATGTTTCTTTGAATGTGGCTTTGAATCTCTGGCAAGAGCCAAACTGGAAGTCACAGTAGAGATGGGAGGGTGAATAAAAATAAACAAAGTGAGAGCTATAAAACACTGTAATGTCACTATAAACTATATGCAGTGTGTCATTCACGTGACCTTTGATACAATGAAATGCTGTTGTGTCTATTGTTCTGTTTTTACTAAGTGATGAATGTGTCAAATGCAGATATTGTATCTGCTCAAAGAAGAAGACATCAACACAAATAATGAAGCATAATATTTATGTTCACTTCTTGCCATTAAACAGTCTTTCATTTGTTGGATTATTTTTCTGTTTCATAACACAAACGCAAGTTGCATTCATGATTTACACCATGTTTTTCTCCTCATGGTTTCTGAAAGTTATTGTGTTCTTTGAAGTGTTTTCTCTTCTATAGTTGCACATTTCAGCGGTTACTGAAGATTATCAGGTGGTATTGATCACATGTACAGTTATATATCATGAGAGGAGAAGCAGAGCATGCATGGATACATGAAACAGAATAAAGGTAGTTTAAAATGGAAATCCACCCAGATAATTTACACAGTTTTGCCATCACATTATTTTAGTTGAGATTTAAATAGTGTAGGTCTCCATCAGCTACATAAAAACAACTGAGAAACAAAAATCTGGAATATAATATTTTATAGTCCTAATGACAATAAAAATAAAGTGTATTTTCTAATCTGTACTATCAAAATCATTTGATCTGTTCAAGATGCAAAATCCCCAAATGCAGGAAAAAGACACTGAATTCCTCCTGAAGGCTGTGTAAATGGACCATCAATAAAGTCTAATTTTCTATATTGTAGCTGTAGGAGAGCTGATAAACTCTGAGTTCTTATTTGTGGGGATTCTTCTTTTAATACAAAGCAGAAAAAAAAATATTCAAAACCAAAATAGGATTTCTAAAATAGTCCTCTGCTCATTAGGGTTCCTCCATGGGAGGGACCACATTTTGATTGACACAACAAAGATCCTATGACAGCAGACGCTTAACACATACAAAGTTAAAGATCAAATCTTTAAATTAAAAGAAATTATAAAAATAATAATAATTTGGCTCAGGCGCTCCGGTGTTGTGAAGATGTGTGAGAGACGTGGTGTTAGGTGAAGATTGTCTTTCTCTCTGTCCGTCATGTGCAAAGGTTTGAAAGCCTCATTGCATCAGTGACACACACATATGTGTTCATGAGTGTGTGTCTGCTGTGTATCATGCTCCGTTACTCCATGGGTCTCTGTGTCTGCTGAAGCTGGTGAGCTGGCAGTGGAACTCAGTGAGCGCTCTGGGCATCGGAGCCACTTCCTCCCATTGGCTCCTCCCACTGTGGTACACCTGTACAGGCCACAAGAAAATATACAGTATGAGAACATTTTAGGTAATACAGTTAATTAACTTTAAATTAGCTGGTTCTCAACGCACTGTCCCAACCCCTTTCCTCTCCTTACCCATTTATCTGGTCATCCCTCCTTTTATCCCGTCTCTTATTCAAAGCTGTGCACACCTCTCCCATCTCTACCTCAGGTATTATCCTGAGCTCCTACCGTCATCCCCTCTCTCACATCCATCCCCAGCAATGTTTTCCAGCTCTTTCTGTGGGACCCCGAGGCGTTCCCAGGCTTGACGAGATATGTAATCTCTCCAGCATGTTCTGGGTCTACCCCGGGGCCTCTTATGTAATATATATCTATATATATATTGCTTTTAGCTAACATTTTAAGGGGGGACACTCCAGGTGAATAAGAAAAGAAAATTTGAATGATAGATATCAACATGAAACTTCCCTAGTTGATTACTTACACTAAGATAATTGTATGGTTAAATATGAGGCATTATCTAATGTTAACTGTTGGTGAATTTAGGAGAACTCTACAGATGCAAATAGACAAAGTGTAGTAAGATAAATACCTAAATGTGTATTTTGGATGTTTTCTTTCCAGTAGTCTGAAAGAAGACATGTTATGGAAGCGAAATCGTAAAATTGACCAGTGCATGAAAAATGATGTTTTTGCCTGTAGCGTCTCGCCATATGCTCTATACTTTTGTCTTTTGCTGCTAATGTTTATCTGGTGAGCTACTGATCACTTCCTCCAGGCCTGTCGACACATCAGGTGGCCTCCACCTTCAGCTCATGAAACCATGACTTGGAACACACACACATCTTAGCCAATAAAAGTCAAACTAGGGCAGCTTCTCCTACCTGAACTTCATCGGTGATCTCGTCAGGTGAATAGTCTCCACCCAGGATGTAGATTCTGTCTCTCATACCCACTGCACCTGCATTGAACCCAGCACACTCAAATGACCCTTCACCCTTCCACACGCAGGTCTCTGGACAGAAACTGTACACCTGGATGGGGGAAAAAAGTCATATTTTGAACTTTAACTACTTAAACAGTCCTGTTATGAAAACTTAAACTACATAAGCCCTTTTTAATGCTTTCACACTACAATGCAATGACTGACGACTCATCCATTCATCATCTGATGGCTCACCTTGTAAGTGGACAGGTCACAGAGGTGCAGTGTGTTATTAATTGACACCGCCTTGACCAGTGTAGCATGGAAGAACTGGCCAAACTCGGCCACCAGGCGGCTCCACTGGTCCTGCTGGGCATCGTAGGAGAAGAAGCAGTCCAGTGAGGGGTTAAAGGAGTCTGTGATCTCCACCTCTGACCCCAGTGTATAGATGACGCTGCCACAAGCGCTGGCCTCAGGGTAGAAGATGGCAGTGGGCAGCGGGCTGACGGAGCACCAGGTCTGGGTCAGAGGGTCATAATACTCCACCTAAAATATATGGAGAACAGAATTTGTACTGCAGGACATCTGAACCAACAATATGGACTCAATCGTATATAAGGGAGTCATTGTTACATCCAGAAGACTGGGAGCTTCCCCTCTGGATCCCTTGGTCCGTCCTCCGATGACGTACACTCGATCCAGGCAGGTCACAGCCGTGTGCGTGGTTCTGGGCTTTAGCATGGCAGGTGCAGGTGTGCAGGTTAGGGTCACAGGACAGAAGCACCAAACCTCGTCCGTGGCGTCATGGAACGGCTCGGCCACGTGGAGACGTATTGCCCGGCAACAGTTCCCCCGGCAACCGCCAGTCACGAACATCTAAGATCCAGAGAAAGATGAGAAGATGGTGAATTAATTGAAGCTATCACAGAGAGCAGGATAAAGACATGTGTAGTTATAAGATTCATTCCAAACCACTATAAATACATCAAGGCCCCATTTGTTTGTTTACCTGACATGTACATTCCCTTACTGTTCAGGTGTTGCTCCTCCTTTTACACCTGTTCTCTAAACCAGTAATTCCTGACCTGGACGTTGGGACCAAGGTGTCCAAAGATAAACTCAAGGGTTAAAAGATAATTAAAGGTATAAGAATGTTTTTAAAATATGTTTTCTGGCTTTTCCTGATTTGTTGTTTTATTTTTCCATGAAATAAGGGATATTTTTTACCACTTGAGGTCTCTAAAAAGCTTTCAAACAAAACAACCCGGGAAAGAAAACTCACAACCCACACCAAGGCTATAAATTGTAAAAAATATTCACAATCAGTGCCTGAATTGGACCAGAAAAGGTGTTAATACCCTAATTCAGCAGTTTCATGACATGATCATCACATGTGTCTTGGATATATTTATTATTTATCTTGGTTATATATCCCATTTCAAATGTATTTTTGTATGCATTTCCTTACATACATATCCACAGTTTATCCATAAATGTATTTGGTAAATAGAAAAAAATATGTAGCTATTTATACAACAAAAATTGTACATAAATGTAACATTGCATATACAGTATGCTACAATAAAAACAACTGAAAATATGATGAATGCATTGGCCTACAGATTGGATAATGAGAAGGAATGCCAAAGGCAAGTCTATAATGTATGGGCAAGACTGCATTTCTTTAGCTCCAGTGATGCAGTCACATCAAATGTTCCCTTGAAGTAGGCTTTGATGTGTCAAATCAACATAAACTGAGTATAACTGAAAATTTAATATTTAAATTTCTTCCTTTATCTTCTGGTAAATCAACATTTCTCCATTGCAATAATGGTATATACATATCATGACAGAACAAAGAAAAAAAAGAAATCATGAGAATAGTATTTCATTTATTTACATTGTTGCATTGGCTCAGACCAGAAAGCATGCAGGCCTTCAGTGCTTTGTTGTCATAATTTGTGTGACATTCAAAATTGGATAAAAGCAAATGTATCGGTACTCAGTAGTGGTGAGTACCGGCACATTTCAGGCACTGGTCACAAGCTGGCATTGCTTAATTTCAAAGGGGGACAAATCAAAACAGTTGGGAACCACTGCTCTAAACAGCAGCAGGACTCAAGGTTCAATCCCCAAAACGTACCTTCTGAGCAAAGCTAGTGAGGCAGGATCCTGGTGGGTCTGGCATAGTAGCTGTTCCCAGCTCTCTCCACCGATCTGTCTCCAGACAGTAGCAGAAGGTGTGGCGGATCTCTCCGTTCTCCTCCGTCTTGTGGACGTAGATGTAGCTCTGCGTGGTGGTCGGCCTGGCGTCAGAAAGAAGGCCACCGTACTGATCCTGCCTGCTCTGAGCCTCTGAGAGCAGGGCGAGACAGGACTTAGCATCGCGGAGGAGAGCGTCGGAGTCACGCAGAGTCTGAGGGGTAACACAGGAAGGATGAGACATCCCAAGACAACCACATATATAATCCAAAATCCAGAACAAGCAGTGTGCTCAAACCTTTAGTGCAGATGCAGGTAGATGGTGAAGTCTGGTTAGAGATAACAAGCCCGGCAACAGTTTTTGTCTTCTAGAGAGATCATGCCGTGTCCATTTGAGAAGCGATGTCACCACGGCCTCCTCACTGGGCACGTTTAGAGCATCTGAACTTAGGCATGCCTCCAACACATTCACCTATAGATGAAATAGTGAATACTGAGTGAGTTCAGTCAGGCTTTTGATGTGAGCAAGATGATAATAAGGTCACTTGTCAAATCAAAATCACTTTTACACTATTATTAGTTAGAAAGGTACCATCCTAGGCCTTCAGGGCCAGACTTTATGATTGATTGATCATTTTTTAAGTGTAATTATGAGAACAATGTTATGCCCTGTGTGTAGAAATTAGATGAATTGGGCACACAGTACCCCATTTTTATCCATGAACTTGATTAAATCATTTTAAAACATTTTATTAAATAAATATTTCAAAAGTCCTACATCTTATATCAAAATCACAACCTTTTTTCCTCAGCATATGGAAGATGCTGACACATATTGACGTGTGCTGTTGCTGTATCTTTCTTTAAAAGGCCATTTAAAAGGGATGCTACAGTTATACAGATATACAGTTTGCTAGCTATTGAATATGATTTGGAGCCATCGTGTTAATAACTGAGAATGCGCAAAAACAGTCATTGTTCAGGGAGACAGGATGCAGACTGTACATAATAATAATAATAATAATAATAGATTAAGCTTATATAGCGCTTTTTAGAGATCTCAAAGACGCTTAATAATACATAATATAAACTAATTAGAGGAATGTATGCATTTATTACCAAATAATCTACAGCCAGCCTCATATAAACCTCAGCTTCTCTGATAAAAGAACTTCCTTATCTTGTCCGTTCTTAAGCAGCACCTGCATATCCAGAAAGTCCTGGGTGTTGGAAAGGTCGGAGAAGTTCTGGACCACAAAGTCGTTGGCACTTTGGAGGAGGGAGGCAGAGCCGTAGGCCTCAGCCAGGGAGAGGAGGGACAGACAGTTACAAAGATCCATGGTTCCTATCAGGAAGTTGCTGCATGCTTGGGACAAGACTGACACCTGAGGACACATTCAGTACATAGTAAAAAAGAATGCAACTTAGAGACAAGTACATTTCTATAGATCTCATGAATATTGTTATAGTGAATTCCGAACACCGAACTGTGACTGTGAAGTTTTTGTATAGTAACACCCTAAACTAGGTGAGGAGGCACTGGTTATGACACACAAACTTAGCAAAAAACAATGTAAAATGTACTGTGTCTTTAGAAAAAAGAAAGAATGGTTGTATTTGTACCTGCAGAAAAGAGGCAAGCTGAAACAGCATGTCTACGTTGCTGTCAGTGATGAGTATCTCTCCAGAATAAGCGAAGTCCAGGAAAGAAGCCACCGCCACCGGACGTTGGTTACCCAGAGTCACTGAACCATCACCTCGCTCTCGCATATCCACCTCAAACATGGCCCTAAAACACAAAGCAGATAGATAGATAGATAGATGGTTAGATGGATAGATAGATAGATAGATAGATAGATAGATAGATAGATAGATAGATAGATAGATAGATAGATAGATAGTGTACCTGAAGAAATCACTGCATGCTGCAAGGACACAGCGATGGCAGGGAAAACAGTGTTCCTGGACCTTAATGGTGAAGTCAAACAGCAAGCCTTGCTCCCTGAATGACCTGAGCACGCCCAGCAGCTGGAGTCCGTGGGACTCAGGCACCCGCAACAGGGTGCGGCACTCTGGGACACCGTTGCATTGTGGAGTACTGCCAGGTTTACTACTGGGGGGGCTGCTGGAGTTGTGGGCATTCGTGATAGAGGACGATGACTCTTGAGGTTCATCCATCTTCCCAAAAATCTGACAATATTTAAAAATAAAATAAAAGGTCATAATGCATTTCCATAGAATATAGTGAGTCTGGGACTGTCCTCATGTTATTTGAATATGTGTATGTGTCTGTATGTGTGAGAGACACAGAGAGAAGAAAGAAAATGAAAATGGGATGCATAATATTAGGCTAATGAGTTTGTGTCTTGCACATTCAGTACTATATTGTCACAATTATTTTATTCAAAATACAGATATTACGCTAATGTATTGCTGTTTTTATTTGTTTCGTTTTTTTATTAGTTTATTTGACAATACATAGGCCTTCTTACACTTTTTGTTACACAATTGTTTGTTATCACTATTATGTAGTCATATTATTTCTTTATATTAATCCTGTCTCTAGGTGGATGCTTCAGATAAGCCCAGTGGGTTGTTTTGCCTCTTCCTGCACTGTATATTATTCATTTATTTTTTTTGTGCAAAACAAATAAACAAATAAACAAATTGGTACACTTAATTAAACTGCAACCGATGCAAGGTATATAGGACTTCTAACCATAGCTAATTTGCAGACCTTGTCCCTGGTTAGGCTTTTAAGAAAAAGAAAATACATATAAAAAGAAAATACAGAATAGCACATCTTACATAAAATCACATAATACAACATCGTACATTACAATCAATTTACATATGTACTATATTATAAATACTTCAAAATCAGACACATATAAGTAATAGAAATGCATGTGAAATATACAGGTATGTAGTGTGAAGCTGGACATGCACTACTCACAGTGTCAGCACCTCGGACAGCTCTCTCTCTCTCTTTCTCTCATGCCATTATAACTTCCGGAAGCGTGAAATCACGCGATGACTCGGACAGCTTTTTCCTTTTTTGTGTTTTTAATTGTCGGTAACATCTTTGCTGAATGTGCGCTGTTTTGTGTTAATAATAATACTGAGATATGTATTTTTCGTTTATAAAAAGCCCTCAGAGTTGTGTGCATGTATGCGGCTCTTTGTTTGCGGTATAGAGGGACGCGCAATGGCCGCTGGGAACTGTAGTTCTCTCTCATTGGTCGCTTTGCAGACTATAAAACTCAGTCAGAGCTGTGCGCCTACAGTGGAGTAGTTTGAGGTTAAATCGTTATCAGTTGCAAATAGATATTATACAAGGGTTCACAAAAATTACAGATGGAAATAGGCTGTTACTAGTAAGTCCTTTGTCTCTGGGTGTGATATTTGATCTGCAAATAGCCTAGTCGTTGTTTATAATAATAATAATAATAATAATAATAATGTAATATTAATATGATTAGTATATTAATATATTAATATTTATTATTATCATTATTATTATTATTATTATTATTAGTAGTAGTAGTAGTAGTAGTATTGTTGTTATTTTACCAATTGTATCTGCAATGGTACCTGAAATATATTAAACTAAATGCAGCAACCATTCTCACAGGACTTGATGACATACTTAATTAGGATGAAGATTATTATTGTTGTTGTTATTATTATTGTTATTATTATTATTATAATATACATCACAATACCGTGTATATTTAAAAAATGTAGTCACTGCGATGCAATGCATCTCATCACCACCGGATGGCGTTGCTTTGCTATAATGAAGCTATATATATTTGTGGTTGTGCTTATTATGTATGAAGCAAAAAAAACCTCTCGTCTGAATTAGTGAACGTGAACTTCCAGCTATGCTGCAGTACCGTTTCACCACCACCACAGGGCTGCTGCTGCTGCTGCTGCTGCTGACCAAACAACACACACTTTCCTGTCTGGAAATGATGATTATTACTATACAAGATACCGGTACATATATCAGCAGGCTTTTTGTAAACATGCACTAATACTACTACAGCGTGTAGGTGTTACTCCTGGTATAATAACAACAATAATAAAATACTGATAGGTAATTTTGTCACCAACACAAAAACACAATCAATTAACACACAAAACAGAACAAAGAAATAACAGTGTTATTACACATTATAGCCTATCAATTAGACCATGTTGCATCATCTACATCATCTATATTATAGTAGACTAGCCCTTTAATACACACAGACACACACACACACTTGTCTTTTTTAATATATTTACTGTATTGTTATTGTTGTTATTATATATATCTTGTCCTAATTGTTTGTTATCACTATTATGTAGTCATATTATTTCTTTATATTAATCTTGTCTCCATAGTTGGAGGCTTCAGATAAGCCCAGTGGGGTTTTTTGCCTCTTCCTGCACTGTATATTATTCTTTTTTTTTTTGTTATGTTGTATAGTCTTCAATTGTGCAAAACAAATAAACAAATAGTCGCACTAAACCTTTAAAATCAAATGATTAATGAGTGAGCATAGGACCAGTCCAAAATGAACAACAGAAAGGCCATTCTGTCACCCATTTTCTGTTGTTATTGTTGTTATTATATATATCTTGTCCTAATTGTTTTGTATCACTATTATGTAGTCATATTATTTCTTTATATTAATCTTGTCTCTTCCGGCACTGTATATTATTCATTTCTTTTTTTTTATATATATTTATATATATATATATATATATTTATATATGTGTGTGTGTTATGTTGTATAGTCTTAAATTGTGCAAAACAAATATACTGTTGTTATTATATATATCTTGTCCTAATTGTTTGTTATCACTATTATGTAGTCATATCATTTTTTTATATTAATCTTGTCTCTTCCGGCACTGTACATTATTCATTTCTTTTATATATATTTGTGATGTTGTATAGTCTTAAATTGTGTAAAACAAATAAACTGTTGTTATATATATTGTCCTAATTGTTTGTTATCACTGTTATGTAATCATATTATTTCTTTATATTAATCTTGTCTCACAAAACCCTTAAAACAACAACAGAAAGGCCATTCTGTCACCCATTTTCTGCTTTTATAAGTCTGAACTACCTCCATCTATATTATTGTTATTATTTGGCTATTATCAAAGCCATTACATCTCCTCTCTCTCCTTACATCCCTGCATCCCTCCCTCCCTTCCTTATATATATATATATATATATATATATATTATTATTATTATTATTATTATTATTATTATTTTTTGTTATGTTGTATACTCTTAAATTGTGCAAAAAAACAAATAAACAATAAACAATAAACAAACAATTCTTGGCTGCGTGTAGGGACTTTTGAAGCAGCATAATTTTGAGAAATAAAATTTTTAAAACATTATAAAAGAACGATTAACTGAGTAAATAAAATGTTTACGAATCACAGATAGATGTGTTGGCTTTATTTTAGATGTCTGCTAAAATTTTTCTGTGGTAGAGGGGACTTACATGACCTCTCTATTTTTTTTTTATATATCTATTGTATTGTTATTGTTGTTATTATATATATATATCTTGTCCTAATTGTTTTGTTATCACTATTATGTAGTCATATTATTTATTGATATTAATCTTGTCTCTTTAGGTGGAGGCTTCAGATATAAGCGTTTTTTGCCTCTTCCTGCACTGTATATTATTATTTTTTTGTTATGTTGTATAGACTTAAATTGTGCAAAAAACAAATAAACAAATAGTCGCACTAAACCCTTAAAATCAAATGATTACTGAGTGAGAGTAGGACCAGTCCAAATGAACAACAGAAAGGACAATCTGTCACCCATTTTCTGCTTTTATAAGTCTGAACTACCTCCATCTATATTATTGTTATTATTTGGCTATTATCAAAGCCATTACATCTCCTCTTTCTCCTTACATCCCTTCCTTCCTTCCTCTCCTCTCTCTCCCTCCCGGCAGTGTGCATCCCCCATCCCATCCCATCCCATCCCCCACACACACGGTGGCCGTCTCTCTCTTTCCTTTCGGGTGAAAGCTGTCTTCTCTGCGCCACACTGGTCCGACACAAAACGCTAGTACGCTGCTGTAGCACAGAGAGCGAGAGAGAGCGAGAGAGAGAGCCAGTCCGCACCGCACCGACCTGAGGCAGAACAGGAGAGATCACGTACGCACACGGGGAAATCTTTAGTTTTTGTTCGACTCCGAGTGGCTTTGGTAAGTGTTTATGATTATGGAGAGGCTAAGAAGGAAATGTCCCATGTGTCGACTTGCTTAGTGGTCGTTTTCTCTTGCCTTTTGTATCCTCTTTGATTGTCCTCCGTGGTGGAACTAGCTAAAGCTAAGCTAAGCTAAGCTAGCTAGCTTAACTGATACTAACCGTTTGTTGTAACCGTTTTACCGGTTGGTGGTTTTGCGGTAAAAAGTAGCTGCTGTTGTTTCGGTGTAGTCCCATAATACTACATAAATGTGAGTGTTTTTTATTGTCTAAATCTTTTACCAAAGCTAGCTCGCTATAATTAGCAATTTTGAGCAGCGTGTGCCGAGCTGGATGCTACTTAGCAGACAAGCTAAGCTAACAGTTAGTATTTATATGTGTGCACTCCTAAATGGTTTCCATAGAAACGGTTGAATAGCTAACTGGTGTTGTAGCTAATAATCTGGTGATGTATAATTGGCAAGATGGCATCTTCAAGAGAGAGTTTGTTATCTAGAAAAATCGGTGGTGGATTTTTTCAAAATGGTGTCTTAAAGCTTGTGTTTGAGTGTGACCATTTTTTTGTCCAACCATGGGGCTGTTTTTTTTTTTTTTTGGTTGGCGTTGCTCGCTATCTTCAGGAATGCAGTGTACGGCCAGTACATGCCACACTCACACAACTCTGATGGTGGATATATGACTACATTATTATTAACTTGCTGATGATGTGGTGGTAAATACAAAACGCCTTGCATGCTAGGCTGGGCTGTCTCCTCCTCCAGGCTATACAGCCACCATTATGATGCAAAAACAATCCTATTTTGGAAGTGGAACTAGTTTTTGTTCTGCATCTGTGCTGTGTTTTGGAAAATTGTTCTAAAATGAAGTGCATCGTGCAAATATTTGCACACTGGATTTAGATGGTTCACCTTCACGAAGTCTATGCACACTACTTATTCTCAAGTTCATAATAGACATGTGGTTCCTCTTAGCTTCTGTCAGAATAAGTATTGCAAATGTAAAATGCAGATTTGTCTTGGCAGCATTTAATGATTATTTTATGTTATTTGCTGATCAGTTTTTTGGTTAAACAATTATTGTTCAGTCTATAAAATGTTAGTGAAAAATGCCCATTACAATTCCTCAAATCCCCAAATTTGCTTGTTTTGTTTCACCAATTCTCCCAAAACAAAATTCTTTTATTTAATATTTTACAACAACATTAACAACAACATGCTAGGCTGTCTCCTCCAGGCTACAGCCACCATTATGATGCAAAACAATCCTGTTATGGAGTGGAACTAGTTTCATGTAAAATATTTGCACACTGGAAGTCTATGCACACCACTTATTCTCAGGTTCATAATAACACGTGGTTCCTCTTGATTCTCAGCTTCTGTCAGAAGAAGTATTGCAAATGCAAAATGCAGATTTGTCTCGGCAACATTTAATGATTATTTTCTGTTATTTGCTGATCAGTTTTTGGTTAAACAATCATTGTTCAGTCTATACAATGTTAATAAATAGTGAAAAATGAATCATTACAATTCCTCAAATCCCATAATGGCATCTTCAAATTTGTTTCATCTGTGCTGTGTTTTGAAAATTGTTATAAAATTAAGTGCATCATGCAAATATTTGCACACTGGATTTAGATGGTTCCCCTTCACTAAAGTCTATGCACACCACTTATTATCAGGTTCGTAATAAACATGTGGTTCCTCTCAGCTTCTGTCAGAATAAGTATTACAAATGCAAAATGCAGTTTTTTGGGCAGCATTTAATGATTATTTTCTGTATTGATTGATTTGCTGATCAGTTTTTGATTAAACACTTATTGTTCAGTCTATAAATAGTGAAACATGCCCATTACAATTCCTCAAATCCCCATAATGGCATCTTCAAATTGCTTTGTTTTGTTTCACCAATTCTCCCAAAACAAAATCCTTTATTTACTATTTTACAACAACATGCTAGGCTGTCTCCTCCAGGCTATACAGCCACCATTATGATGCAAAAACAATCCTATTTTTGGAAGTGGAACTAGTTTGTTTCTAAGGGGAGTTTTTATGCTGCATCTGTGCTGAACATTGTTATAAAATGAAGTGCATCATGTGAATATTTGCACACTGGATTTAGATGGTTCACCTTCACTAAGTCTATGCACACCACTTATTCTCAGGTTCATAATAAACACGTGGTTCCTCTTTATTCTCAGCTTCTGTCCGAATAAGTATTACAAATGCAAAATGCATTGATAATGATTATTTTCTGTATTGATTGATTTGCTGATCAGTTTTTTGGTTAAACAATTATTGTTCAGTCTATAAATAGTGAAAAATGCCCATTACAATTCCTCAAATCCCCATAATGGCATCTTCAAATTTGCTTGTTTTGTTTCACCAATTCTCCCAAAACAAAATTCTTCATTTACTATTTTACAGCAACATGCTAGGCTGTCTCCTCCAGGCTATACAGCCACCATTATGATGCAAAACAATCCCTATTTTTGGAAGTGGAACTAGTTTGTTTTTAACTGGGAGTTTTTGTGCTGCATCTGTGCTGTGTTCTGAAAAATTGTTATAAATTGATGTTCATCATGTAAAATATTTGCACACTGGATTTAAATGGTTCACCTTCACTAAAGTCTATGCACATCACTTATTCTCAGGTTCATAATAAACATGTGGTTCCTCTCAGCTTCTGTCAGAATAAGTATTACAAATGCAAAATGCAGATTTGTCTTGGCAGCATTTAATGATTATTTTCTGTTATTTGCTGATCAGTTTTTTGGTTAAACAATTATTGTTCAGTCTATAAAATGTTAATAAATAGTGAAAAATTAACCATTACAATTCCTCAAATCCCATAATGGCATCTTCAAATTGCTTGTTTTGTTTCACCAATTCGCCCAAAAAAAATGTTTATTTACTATTTTACAACAACATTAATCAGAGAAAAGCAGCCTGGACATAGATAATGTTTGGCATTTTTGCTTGACAAACAACCTTTTTTAATTTTATCCCTTAGATTATCATATTTATTTGTGTGATTTTCCCTTTTTTATATATCTATCTATCTATATC
>CAKAOH010033553.1:0-22122 GCA_916701665.1 Sebastiscus tertius | reverse complement strand
GGAGCTACTTTGGTCAAGTTCGGTTGTGGATTACAGAGTGACGCGCTGTGGGGCGGGGTCAGCTACTGAAGGTTCTGCTCTGGTTCCACCAGGAAACCCTTACATGGCTTGCATTTCTCTAATGACGTCAGAAGAGAAGGAAAAAAAAGCAAAGTGATTTTCTACACCCATTTCCGGACAAACGGAGCAGGAGAAAAAGAGAGAGGATGGTCTTTTATGATACTATGGTGACCTGTAGACACACTGGGGACAGATATTGATGTTTAAAAGACATGGAAAAGTGCATTTTGCATAATAGGTGACCTTTTAAATACAAGATCTGAGTACTTCTTCCACCACTGCAAGTGTGAGAGCATCTGTCCCTTCGTAGAGGAAGTAAACACATGATTGATTGTAAGTGTCTTTATGAGAAAATAAAAATATCTACACATTAACAATGTCAACAGTCACCCCCATTAATGAGGCATGATGCTCTAAATCTTGTCAGTAGTCAGCAATACAGAATGTATTCCTGTAAATGCACTTGCACTACATTTATCCAGGTTTGGAGTGGTTTAATGTTTTGAGTGATGGTAAAATAAATGAAGACCCTTGTCAGAAGGTTATGTGTACCAACTACAGGCATGTGTGTGTGTGTATGTGTGTGCATTTAGTTTGTTTACACATCATAACATGACAACCCATAATTGGATATGTGGATAACAAGCTGACAGCTAATAATAGGTGTTGTAGATACGTTAAGCTTTCTAATTCGGACAATTATCTACCCACGCCTTGTCACACTGCTACGTTATACTGTGACATACTGATGAATATATCAGCATATGTGCCATGAAACCACCGGGTTTCATTTTAATCTGGGGGAGCCATCTTTGGGTTTGTTTGCATGTACCAGATGCGTATAAACTGGCGATAGCGTGTGCAACATGTGCAGCTGAAAGACTCGTGATCGCAGATAACACTTGTTTACACTGTGTTTAATGTTCTTGAGGTCAAGGTAACCATTTCTTATGAAGAACACAAACATATTCACAAATGTTATGTTTCTATCTTTTTCAGTTTTCAGACAGCAGGGGAACCACCCACTGTGGGAGGATAATTTATTTATAGTGAAGAGAGAGAGAGAGAGGGCATAAGGGCAATTCTCAAATGATTACACTTAACGAATACACAGTTAGTAGAAATATCAGAGGACAATACTGCACAAAATGTGTTAAAAAAAAATATATTTTTCATATTGATTGAAGGTGCTTTTTAAAACTGCCCTGCACTTATTTGACAGAGAGAAATCTTAATTATTTTCTATTCAGTATTGTTAGAGAAAATGGCTAAATTAAACGTCTGCGGTATTGGCAGTCAGTACTCAGTACAAAACCTATTAACAGAATTTAAACAAAATCAATGAGACCGATATGATGTACGTGACTAATGGAAAATTGCTTGACAAATTTATTGGCACTGACTGTATGGTTCATTAATACATCATTACAATGACATGGCCAACAGGAAAAGGAAATGCATTCATAATCATGTAAGTCACGTTTCCCAAATGTAATTTTATTATATATTTTTATTTGTATAACATTTTTAAGTTTTAGTTTAAGTCAGTTTGCTTTCTTTTAACATATCAAGGACTATTAATGCACTATGTCCGTCAGGGAACCTCCAGTTGAACTTTACATGCCATGGTATTTCTCCTAAGCCCTATTAAGCTCTATGTCAACATTTACTCAGAAAATCATATCCCTCCCACAGATTTAGATGAACAACAAGAATTTCCATTTGACTCTCACTGAATCCATTAAAATAAGAAAATAAACCAAACGATCCAGGACCTTAGATTGCAGTAACTGACATGTCCAAGTAAGTCTCAAAAAGTAGTGTTACAGCACACCATCAGCTGGACTATCTGCTATACAGCAAACAATGTGTTTTAATGCCCTGATATTATATTGCAATCCTTCAAAACATGCATCACTCATCAAAATTAGCTGGCTTATTGCTGTGACTTTGCCATTGTATCTGTAAACGTTGTTTACTGCTAGCATGTAGTATGTAATAAAATAACAAGATCAAGTTTTTATTTTGGAAATGCTGCAAACATTTCACACAGAGAAGATGTTAGTCTGTTGCCAGACTGTTTGTGAATGAGCTACATTCCCATATCTAAAGTGACAGTGTTGGAAAAGTGGCCCGATTTTACCAGCCACTTATAATTTTTTACCAGCCGCCATTTTTTAATGACACTTTTGTGTGTAACTAACTTTCATGTATGTGTGTCTTACTTCATTATATATATTTGTGGTTTAAACATATAGTTTTATGTGGTTCATTTGTATTTAGGTAAGTGATGTTTAAAGGGGTTTAAAGGACCAGTATGTGGAATTTAGTGGCATCTATAGTGGTGAGGTTGCAGATTGCAATCAAATAAATACCCCTCCGTTCACCCCTCCCTTTCCAAGCTTGTCGGAGAACTACGGTGGCCTTTAGGTTACATAAAAACATGAAAGGCTCTCTCTAGTTTGGTTCGTCCGTTCTGGGCTACATGGCGGAGCAACATGGTGGACTCCATGAAGAGGACCCGCTCCCTCTATAGATATGAAGGGCTCATTCTAAGCTGACAAAATCACAACAGTTCCTAGTTTTATGTGATTATACACTAATGAAAACATAGTTATGAATATTATATTCCATTTTTGCCAATAAATCTACCTAAATCCTGGACCTTTAATGGTCAAATGAAGTTGAGTGAGGTCATATACACAGGATTGAAAACATTGCTATTGAGTTGATAGTAAACAACGCCTGTAGAGCAGAGCAGTGCTACACGTGTCTTCAGGTGTGACATGAAATCCAGACAATCAATACAAAATGTAAATGCAAAAAAAATAAAAGATAGAATTTGACATACTTGGCATTATGAATCAGCGCTGCTAAATGTTTCTCGCTTCAGTTATCAAATTCAGTTTACAGCTATCAGCGCCAGCATAAACAAAATTATTCCTTTGCTTTGATTAAAAAGCGTTCAGGAACTCACTGGCAGTTATCAAGGTTATTGCCTGAGAGGAACAAGGCAGCTACAGATGGAATAAAAACCGGTCACTCAGTTTTATTTGATGGATTAAGACTTCAAATGGAGCAGGTACTCAGACTGTGGAATTAAATATTTGATGTAGGCAGCAGACTTTCAAGTAGCTGCAAAATACATATCACAGCACACAATGAGCTATGTACTTTGGATATATGAGTGATATAACAAATTAAAAAACATTGGAATGCTTCACCTGTGACTGTAGAAAATTACTATTTTTTTTTTTCTTTTTGTCATTCTCTTTCTTTCAGCCAGGTTCATAGTTATTTTTGGGGAATTTGGGGCAATTTCCAGCATTTGTAGACTCAATATTTTTAAATTGGACTGCCTTTAGGACAACTAATAGAAAGGGGAAAAGGAAGAAAGAAAGAATTCAGCATTATAATGCCAGGATTTTATTTCTTTGCAGGCTGAATTTAGACCTTCATAGGAAATAGATTATATGAATATAACAGTAAATAAATACCAATAATTAGAAAACGTTTTTTCTTTTTGGTGTTTGAATTTTCTCAGGGGGGCAGAGTTTGTTTGGGAAATCTGCAGTTATGACTTCAGTATTTCTAAATTTCTGGTTACAGCCCTGCTTCCTACAACGATGTTATTGTGATAACTGGCTGTATAGATTCCTGTTTCTTTGGAGAGGTTATTCACTCATTCTCTAATATTGCTGTAATTGTGAATTGTAACTTGTGGTGTGGCTCAATTGATGGCGATGTTGGTCTGCTCAGATGGTCAGTCCATCATCACTTTGGTCCAGACGTAAATATTTCAACAACTATTGAATGGATTTTTTGTAATTTATTTTAAAGACATCCCCCTACTTGGTACTAGTCATGTAAAGAATTCCTCACTATTATTGTAATCCTTTTTAATAATGCTGTTTTTTTTTAAGTCAGTATCTTCTCATCCGAACAAGTCTATGATGGAGGTCAACTGTCCTGGGATTTAGTTTATTATATATATATATAATCTGTATACAATATATAATCTGTTATTGTAGAGGAATCATTGGGTTAATGAATAATCTTGGAGAATTTCATCTGTAGCACCCTTTACTTAAGCATGCACGCGCACACACACACACACACACACACTCAAAGGGACTAAGAGACAACCATCTCAGTTTTAATTGAAAGATGTAATCTTGCAAATGGAAGCCATGAAACATTCAGAGAGAGAGAGAGAAGAGAGAGAAGAGAGTGTGTGTGCGCGTATGTGTGTGTATGTTTACAGTATGTGAGTAAGCCTCAAGAGACTCACTCAGAGACACTTTGGTCTGAATGGAAAAAAAAAAAAAAAACACTGGTGACCTCCCCTCATCTCCTTTCATCTTCTCCTCTCCCTTTTTATGCTCACTCCATTCTCCCCATCCCCTTTTTCCTTCTTGCTCTCTTTATCTCTCTCTCTCTCTCTCCATCTCCTCCACTGTCCCTCATCCACTACCTCTTCCCTTTCTCTTCATATCTCCCATACCCCAATATCTGTCCCCATCTCTCACTTCCATTGCGCCCCTGTCATCACACACTCTTGTCCACTCAATCACTGTAATTTCTGCTCCTCCCATTCACACTTGCTCCTGATAGGTACCACATCTCTCAGGCCCCTGCTCATGTTTTTTTATGCTCCTTCATATCTGTCTCCTGTAACATCTGTCACTCCAAACAATATTTTGCACGCCAGTAATGTCTCGCTGTGTGTCTTTGTGTTGCTGTTGGAAGGCTGCACGCTATAAGGGCCAAGTGGAAACAATCTTAACAAACATGTTTTGCACTCATCACCTATCATTCATCCTCAAAACCAACTCATACTGTATGTTTAAAGGGTTTTTTCTGTGTTACTGTATTTTCAATAGAAATCACATTCATGTGCTAAATTGCTGCACTGTTGACAATAAACATGGGTTCCTACAGTTCCCACTTGAAAACACATTACACATGCTGTATTATGAGTTTCATGAATACATTTACCTCCAGTCATTATACAGTTGCAATACATCTGCAATATTGTACTGTATGGTCCAAGTTATTCCTTACATGGGCTATTCCGACTAAAGGGAACTGTCAAAACCAGTTACATTTTGTGTTGGTAGAAGCTAGGGATGTCATGATACCAGAAAAATTGTAGTAGTTGTAGTTTGTTGTAGTAATACCGATGCAAGTGAAATTACACAATTCTCCAAATACAATAAATACAATAAATCCCCTGTACTTCAACATCCTTTATTACTGTTTGCATACAGATTTTTGTGAATTTATTATTAATCCCTGATGATTCGCAGCAAGTTTCTCGCGAAAACTAAATTTTACATGATTACATTTGAACACATCACGATAACGTTATAATTTACCCTCGCCCAATACTCATATTTCATACTGAATAGAGCTTGAAAGCATCATAATGTAACTCAATTCATCATCCGTATGTTAGCTGTTAGCTGTTAGCTGCGTTATCTAAGCAATCAGGACTGTGCTGCCCACCAGCTGCTAACAGCTGATGTTAAGTAGCTCTCCCTCTGCCAATTTCAACACAGATTTGTTCTTCACAATGTAGCAATAACAGGAACATTTTCCATCATCCCCGGGATGACGGTTGACGTTAGTCTCGAGTCCTGATCTCCGGTAGAAAAACGAGTACCATCGCGTATTCAGAATTTTGTCATCGACTTGGTACCGAAGTATCGTTCTTGTGATATCTTTAGTAGAATCCATTCTAGACCACACTGTATACCAAAATACAAATTTAAAAAGTAACTATGAATTGGGGTATAGCCTCCACCACTGAAGGTTTACAGACAGGTTCAGACAAGAACCATATTTTCAGTTATTCCTATGTGGCTGCAGATATTCTGTCTCCTAGATGAAACCATTTTTATGCTCTGTGATTTATTACTATTTTTCGAGTGTTTATTTAGTGTCCATGCACTAAATCTAGTTCATGTATTTCTACTTCACTGTCTTAGGTTTCCTGTACTCTACTTCAATATTCTTCGTCTTCTTATATTTTCTATATTTTCTCAAATGATCTCAACACTCCCTGGACTATCAGTTTAAAGCAGCCATGATGTCTGTGAACACTGAGATGTATCGATTTCTGTAAATGTACCTTCAGTCAATGTGTGCCTTGAGGCAAAACTTGCATTGTGGTCTATTGAAGCCACTATTGGTAGAGAAATTGGTGTCTCAACCTCTACTGCAATGGATTTCTATCAGTGTTAAACCTTAGGAGCAGAGAAGAAAGAGCAGCAGGTGGACAGATAGAAACAGAGGATGGGCTTAGAAGACAGAACAAGGATACACAGTGTCATTGATCTGAAAGCCTGCAGTTCTGGATCTAAACCTGTACCACCTATAGCCAAGGAGAGTGATAGCTTTACTTGCAAAGATTGCAGGCAATAAGTGTTACAACTGTATTCATTCCTTCTGTTTTTATTAATGCTGCATGAGCATCTGTGTTGTGTTTTGTAGTTTGCATTTGAAACCTGCAAATGTCAGAGTTTTGTCAAGTGGAGCGTATTTTCTGATTATTACTGGGAAGAGTTCATACTGCGTGTCACTGTTTGTTTTGAGAAGAAAGGAAGAGATCCAATCACAATAAAGCAATATTACATATTATATAAATTACATATCTGTTGACTTGTCTGCCAACATTTAAGTGTTCAAAATTCAGCAGCTTACTTTCTTTGCCTGTAGGTGGCACAGGTTGGTATGTGTAGAATTGATCTGACAATGACTTTCCTTGTGGAGGATCTGCCTGCTTTCAGTAAGTTTGAGAATATGTGAATGAGTTAGCAAATCCCTTGAGATACTTCATATCCCCCAAAACTGGGAGTGTGTGAGATGTACTGTCTAAAAGAAGCACAAGAGATAGTTTCAGAAAAAAACATCTCTGGCATGTGTATTCAAGGTGGGGTGGAATCCTTGAAATCACACACTTTGCAGAGAATCTATACATAGCGCTGGCACGCACACCCTATCACACATTTAATCCATCGTACTCGCACATATACACACACACACATGCACGCAAACCACTGAGTATATACAGTATATCCAGACAGGATCTCAGCTGTGTGTGGTGTGTGACTTCAAGAAAAGCTACTGCCTGTGATGGTCCCTGAGGGGGTTATGGAAGAAGTAGGATGAGGTTGAGACTAGGGTTGCAACAAAGGGTCGGAAAACTTCCAAAGGAAGTTAAGCCGGGAATTTCGGGAATTTTTGCACAATTTCAATATAAAAATCTTACCGTTTTAATAGAACTTATTTTGTGGGAAAATACACATAAAGCAATACTACGTCTTATGGCATGTTTTGTTTAAAAGTATGCCCATTTAATCAAATTGGAACCTTGAACTACATTTAGCAGCACACCTTTCCATCACACATACAGATGATTTGCCAGGATCCAATTAAATAGGAATTCAAAATTACAATTCTCTGCATGCACAGTGCAGAGAAAAAGAAGACAGCTAGGAGGGTTATTGCAAAGGAGATTGAGGCTTCTCGTGCGTTTTTGCCCCCGCAGTCTGTAAATAGACATTAATATGACTAATATGAATTCCTGACTGATCAAAACTTTTGTAATTAAAAATCGTTAGACCTTATTTATTTATTATTTTTTATTTATTCATTGACACCTTCACACTAAGGTTTATCAATGAATGAACAAATTTATTAATTATCTTTATTTACATTGCGCTTTTTACAGAGCCCATTAACGTCTGTTTAGCGTTTGCAGCGCTTTCAATGGAATTTTTAATGCTTACTGCGCAATCATTAAGTTGCTGCCACCTGTGTTTCCGTCTAATGAGGATGTCCCCTGTGAGTGTGTGTGTGTGTGTGTGTGTGCAATCAATGCAATGCTTAATGTTTTTTTTTTTCACATTAATCAATTTAGACACAATAAATAATAATTACGGATGAGTTTAACATTCCAAAACTCAATGCAGCATGAGCAAACACCCCACAGTTGTCAACTCATCTGGATTCAAATATTGCTAATTCTAATTGGAGTCTGGTTTATACGTGACATCACTTCAAACCAGTGAGAAAGCAGGGACATTAACAGAAATACAAAAAAGCTCCCATGGAATAACCAAGGGTTGTTATTATTATTATTATTTGTATTATTCTCAAGACCCCATCACTCATCATTAGAAGCTGATTCATATCATACGTTTTCAGGGCCTTTTAAAATGGATTATTTAAAAATATTCCAAAGGTGTTCAGCTGTCAATTACATAAAATGGAACCAATGCAACCAAATCTTAACCTTTCAAGGAAGGAACTGTCGCTGCCCTGGAGGAGAAAATTCACTGTCAAATTAGTAACTCTGCAGTTGGCCACTTTTCCAGGTGAAACAACAATCGGCAAAGAGACCAGGTTCAACTGCAGTCGCTGCTGCTGACATCAGCGCTGATGCTGATCACTAAAACTCACTTTTAGACACTTGCAAAGAAGATGACCTGTCAATGCTCCCTGCTGTCTGTTCCGCATCACGCAAGATGAGAGATGACTCACATGAGCTGTGACACACCCCTTAACTAACCAGAGGGAAAGTAATGCAGAATCAATGGGTTTGAGAGCTAAAACACAGATACAGTAACAGACGCAGGAAGCAGGAAAAGGGTCCCTGAATGAGCTCATCAGGAGGTGGAACACAGTTTACAATCTATTTTTTTGTTAGAGATGAAGCTGTTTAAATGAAACCTTGGAGCTCACAAATCTGCGTCCTTCAAACAGACATCAAAGCTTTTTTTTCAGTGAGAGCCACCACACAATAGCCACAAATACGCTGCATGGTCACACACACACCCTGAGAATGACAGAAAGCTGTCGGCAGGGAGCACCTTCATTCAGAGTCAGCACTGCAGGGAGGTTTTTTCTGTTTTTATATATTTTTTTGTTACAGCATCAAGCAAGTAGTTGTGAGAGTGGAGTAAGAGTAGTCAATCATGAGTGCGGACCTCAACACTGTCAAGCTGGGCCATCACAGCTGGGCCTATTGACAGACAGAGAAAGAACCTGTGAGTGAAGTAATACTCACCAGTCACTGTAAACTCGCTCTAAACCGATAGTCATAAAAAAAGTGGCTCAATTTCCTGTTCTAAAGAACAAGGTAGAAAAAAAAGACAGCCCTTCAGATTTCACTTCAGTGCAGGTATTAATACCCAGTAATTACCATAGACTGTATATAAAGATGGACGACATGACAGCTCCCCAAAAGTGAGGCCAAAACATCTTGATCGCCCCCTGGTGGCTGGCTGCAGCATAGGTCATAAATCCCGCCCCCTCCATGTTAACGGGACATGGGCCAAACGAAAAAGTCAAAGTACACATGTCAAATATATGTTTCCCAAAGATGGTTTCTGTCATTTTAGATAGTTCTTATCACGTTGATGTATACTCAAGTGTTCATTTTTCTGATAATTTTGTTTTTAATTTGTTATTTGATGCTATAAAAAGGAGGTGAGACGTCATGATTGACAGCTGTGATCGACAGCTGCTCTGAGTGAAGGAGTAGCAGCAGGAGGCTCGGGAATTGTACGAGAGAGGAGATGTAACGTTAACCTTCCATAACCGTCACGAGTCTGTGTAATAGAACATCATAAATAAATGTAGTTATATAGATATTATTTATGGTTAGTTGTTATGTCTTTGTAGCCAAACAGCTACCGTGCTGCAGCCGTCTGATCACTACTGCGCAGACTCTGGCTCCAAGTGACGTCAAAATCTCAAGATGGGAGGTCCTGTATCTGGGATATTTTGGCTTCACTTTTGTACAGTGGGAGGAAGTGGAGGCGGGTCGTCCATCTTTATATATTGGCTATGGTAATACCCAATCAGAGTCATCAGCAAACCTTGTTACCTGTGACGACCAATCACAGGTCTTAACTGCATCACGTGAGATGAAAGGTGAAGACAGGGTCATCCTTGACTGTCTCAATGATCTGTAGGCTACTCAAAGGAAGTACACACCAAGCCGGGTGAACACAGTCATATCATATATATATGGATTATATTTGACAGATTATGAAAGATGAGGTGTCTATTCTAATTCTAATTGTCTCCATAGAGCCTCTGGAAAAAATAGTAAATCCGATACATTCCCCATATGGTAATTCCATTAGATGAAGTTACATAGGTCGACACAGACAGTAAAGGGCAGAAGGCAGAGATGTATGGAAATCTGGGAGAAGTGATGACAGGCAGAAGAGGAGATGGAAGGGATGAGGGGACAAGATGACAAAGTGATGAAAGAAGGAAATAAGAGGTATGGGATGATAAGAGTGGAGAGGGTATATTGACAGAAAGGAAGAAGGACAGGACACATCAAGACAGAGGGGAGGAGGTCACAGTCGCAGGGATGAGAGCAGATGGGGAAGTGATTTGAGAGATAAATGAATTGAAGGAAGAGAAGCAGCTAAAATGTCGCTTGGGAAAATGTAATGATGGTCCGCAAACGAGCGACAGGGAATTTTTTATAGGGAGGATTCCTTGAAGGGACAGACAAAAGAAAAAGAATCTGAGAGAATGTATGGCATACGATTGAGGGAAAGGGAGAAGCAAATGAAAATGAGCAGAGCAAGAACTATTAAATAATGTCTAGATAGTGAGCGAGGGCGAGTTCATTCAGAGAGAGAAACTGTGGCAGGAGACAGTTGTGAGGATGGTCAAGAAGACAGAGGGGGGGAAAAAATGAGTGTGATCCAGAAAGCGATGGAGAAGGGGCGGGGGGTGTAGGGACAAGCTCAGAAAAGGGGACTCGTCTTCCGCTCAGCTGTGTGTCTTGGCCGGCTGTGAAAAGCCGCTCTCTTCCTGTCAGCACAGGAAGCCCACAGGGCGCCATTGTACCAGACTCAGAGGGAGAGACGGGGACAGAGGGAGCGGCGGACAGAGGTTTGAATAATTTAGCGGAATTATTGATGAATTTAAGTTTGTGAAGGTTAAGTGTTAGTTGATATTCCAGTCACACTGGTTTGCCTTATACTACCGTACACTTGCATGTCTGCATGGCCAACACCAGGCGAGTCTCATCAAGACTATTAAGTGACTGATTTGTGTTTGTTGGATTAATTCACAGTCACCACAAAGACAGAATGAGGCTGCCTTCAAGCATGACAGTAGCTCACTAGGCCTAAAAACCTACAGCCCCCCTCTCTCTCTCCGCCTGTGTTTACCAATAAATTGAATTACGGTGAAATTTGACTCCCGGACTCTGTTTCACAGACAGTCTATTGTCCTCTCTTTGGTCACAATTGGCCCTAATGCCAGTCACAGATTAGTTGCCAAGAGTCTGCAGCGGTGATTGGTTCTCCTCCAGGGAGATGACTCTCTCAAGCTCTTTCAGTGAAATGAGAAAATCTTTCATTTCACTTGTTTTTTGGAAGTAATTGAGCACGTCACATACTCAGAAGATCTGGCTCAAACGGCAGCGCACAGCTGTGTGTGCACTGGTACAAAAAAATGTGATTCATCTCTCCTGACTCATTCAGACGCTTACATTAAGTGGCCTAAATTGCACATCACAAGATTAAAGTACATGATTGACACTTTTCTGCCTTTTCATTGTTTTTTTTTTTGTCCATTATACAATTTCGTCTTTAACCGGTGTCAGAAATCACTGCGGCTCCTATTGTGAGTTTTTTTTGCCTCTATTTTTAGGATGACACTTTTTCTTTTATTGTTATTCAATCTCCAGAGAGGCTATAGGGTTACTGTAATAGCTTTGGTTTATCAACCATTGAAAACAACAATCCCATTATTCCAGCTTGTCCAGAGAAGCTGCTACATATTGCTTTTGAGATCAGTTTCACGCAGCCTGAAGTCCCCAGTAGAGAATTTTCTCTATAAAGTACAACCCTGTAGCGACCCCATTCAACTAACTGTCACTGCACTCTGTCTACCGTAGCGGTGTGCTGTGGTTTTGTTTGTGTGAGAGGGAATAAGAGATGCAGACGTGTTTCGTAGCAGCAGAGAAAAAAAAGCGAGCTTCGCATCTGTTTATTTGTTGATGTGTTTATGCGTGTTTGTGGCGACGTGTTTACATGACTGCACTCAATAGCCTATTCCGCAGTGCAATAGCACATCTATCCTGCTCCATTTACTGTATGTACATCTCGTCTTCCATATGTGGGGTAGTTTGATCAAGTACTGTATGTCGCAGCAGTGACATGACTCCAGAAATTAGAGTAATTGGGAGCAATGTGTGTGGAGGTGAAGGGGGAATAGAGAGGGCAAAAAGTGGAAGAGATGCAGAGATAACAGACAAATTCTACGAAAAAAACGGGAAAACGAAGTAAGCAACAGTCCCTGAACCTGGGAGCAACCCTGAAAAGAAAGGGAGATGAGAAAGGAAGTGGAGCAGAGGATGAATAAAATATGTTTCACACTCATCAGAAAGGGGACACAGAGACTCAGGGATATCCCTTTGTCTTTTTTGGCCTCTCCGCCTTTGCTTTGTCCCACTTTAAGTTCTCTTTTCCATGCCACTGTGTCCATTTCTCTGTTAGTCCTTGCAGTTTGTTGTCTAGCGATTGGGTTGTTCATATTTCCTGCTACTACTACTTCACTCCACTTTACTTTTTTTTCCTTCCCACGCTTCTTTCATCTTCTCCTTTCCCGTTCCTTTCCTCGTTCCTCTCAACTACCATTTTCTACTTCCCAACTCCCCGGTCTACTTTCCTCTCCATTATCCTTGCTCCCTCTCCCTACCCTGTTTTGTTCTCCTTCTTCTGTCCCATTCTCTCCTTTTGTCTTCAACTCTCTCGCTCCCCCTTTTAAGCCATCCTTTCCTTTCATTTTATCTTCCCTTATTCCCATTCTCCCATCTCATAATTTGTCTTCTCTGACCCATTCCAGTTCCTCCTCCTATCACATCTGCTTCTTCCTTTTCCATTTGCTCCATCCTTGACATCTTCTTTCATCTCCTCTCCCCTCCTCCCCTGTCATGAACCATTTCTACGACTACTCCACCCCCAACAAATGTCAGCATGGATCAGCTGTAGCGTACTCATAGTCTGCCCACTCTCCTCAATGCCTTTATAGCCTACTACACTACTGCTAACCCATACTAACCACAACTGTGTCTATTTTACACACGGATGCTGATGCTAAATGAAACACCTCGGGCGAACTCCTGAACATCCTTAAACACTAATTCTAACTAGCTGCTAGCTACTTAAGGCACAAGCCCCGCTGTGTATTAATATGTTGCATCATAACAGTGTCAGCGCGGAGTTTCCTCCACTCCTGTTTCTCTTTCACTTGATGTAACAGCTACCATCTGCAGCTATTTTCTGGAGCTCAGAGTTATTCACAGCAAGTGATTACTGAACTGACCCACACAAAGCATGACAGCATTGACTTTTACTTTCATCTAACAATTAGCGACACACGTCATGAAGTACACTACATTACCTGTTATAACATGATATTCTTATTAGATGTTATTGTGTGCTTCTGTGATAATGATATTCTTGATGATATGACAAAATACTGAAAAATATTTTATTATAAATTTCGTATCAGTTTGTTTTCAGATATTCAGTAAAAACGAAAAAAGAAAATGATCTCTCAGTTCCTTCGTTTGTAAACAACAGCAGTAACTTTGAAATTCAGGTTCTGTATAAAATATAAATACAACAAAATAAAAAAAATCATCCACAAATCTTAAGTGTTGCCAAATACAAAAAAGGGCATATCATCATATCGATGCCTATTCCTGTAACCATAGTAACTCACTCTTGCCTGCGTGCACACGGCGAGAGAAGAGAGGAAGAAATGCTATGCAGGAGCCGCTAACTTTTTTAGTTTTTTATTTCAATCGTCGCATACATTACATACATGAAATTTGACCTCTGCATTTAACCCATCTAAAGCATTTAGGAACAGTGGGTTGCTGTGAAGCACCCGGGGAACAACTTGGTGTTCAGTGTCTAGAGTGTCTAGTGTCGCTTCTAGAAAGATTCTATAAGAGTAAATATTAACTCGGACTACTCTGAGCAGCAAGTCTGAAAAGTCTGGGGTTATTCATAAATCATTCAGGGCTGTAGCCTCCGACGCTCAGGTCTAATGATGCTACTGTTCCACACTAATGAAGTCTCTCCCGTTTTTTGGAACTAACTCCTCCACTGTGGCACTGATTGTAATTTTGCTTTCAGCCATGCTTGTTGGTGCTGTGCCTAAAGATATGACATCATTATGTGAACAAGTCAGAATATTGCCATTATCACAATATGATTTTTTTTTTTTATCATATCAAAAATGCTATTGTTAACAATGAATAATTATGGCACACCTCTACATGATAGAAAACAAATACGGATACACAGACAGTGAGACTGTCCCCTCCCAAGAAGAACGACAGAATCGGCGTGGAAGGATGGGTCACCAAAACGTCAGACTTTAACACTCATTCCAGTTTTCTACTGATGGCCAACTTTGGTTTCTTTTAAAGCCTGTCGTTCTGGAGGGCACGGACAAATGACATTTTTGGGGGTTTTAATTTGGAGAACTTGTTTAGTACAGCAGTTCTGTAAACCAAGACATTCCTTCTGTGTGCACTAATAGGTAAAAGATATTCCAATACCTTCCTTGCCAATTCAGGTGTAAAACCATTGTTTTCCCTACAGAAACATCCCACACACTCAATTTGCTTTATTTGTCTTCCATAGAATGACAAAATACTGCGTTGATAGTATTTTCAGGGTGGCACCAAGCAATACCGGGAAATAAATGAATAAGATTAAAAAAAATAAATGTTGTTGATCCTATAAATATGATTAGCAGTAGCTTTTTGCGTTATTTTAAAGTTCATCTTCTGCTCATCTATCTCGGCACAATTAACTCACTGTGTCACATGCAGTGTCTTAATTCTGTTACTGTAGCACGGCCGCTGTACAGTACGTATGTGTTAAAGTGGTGTTGACAGCCACACATGCACACACATGCATGTACGCCCACATACAACGCTCACGCACCCACACACCACTCCCTGTCACCCCACATTATCATCATGATCATTTATTAAACGTGGCTTCCGCCACAACGAGTGAGGCTAAGAGTGAGGGAGCTCAGGGGATGGAGGGATTGCTTTCTTAATTAAACGAGAGGAAAAAAGAGAAGGAGTGCGGCGCCACAGGCTGGGCTCCTTTGAATAAAAAACATTTATCTCATTCACTGCATTCCCCTGCTCCTCGTTTCTCCCTCTCTGAGTTGGCTTAGTTACTCTGTGGCAGAGAACAACCCAGACACACACACACACACACACACACACACACATATACACACCGTGTGCTGCGGCTCATTTTCTTTGTAGAGGTGTAACATGAGCATTGTTTCTTTCCAGGTCACAAGAAACCATGCTAAATTATATAACATTAAACATTCTTGTGCACCTGCCAGTTTGGCAACATGCGCTGTTAGTCTCTCACACACACACACCTTAGTGATTTTGCCTTGGAGGGCTAGGGCAATGTGAACTGAGCACATGCTATTACAATTTTGTCTTCCAACTTTCCTTTCATGTCTTTCATGCAGCATTTATCACCTGAATGCATGCATGCATGTCCTCAAAATCAATCTTTAGATTCACACACAGTAATGATGTTGTTGAAGCGTCACCTCAACTCACCTCGCATGTGCACTTTCCCTTGATCCCTTGTTGAAACATCAAAATGCTAAAACCTTTAAAAAGGATAATGGTTGCACATATACACATATATTAATTTACATCTGGCTATGTGATACATTTACGTTTTGGTTATGAACTGTAACTCAGCAAGAGCACTCTAATGGCTCAACCCGATCTCACGGGAAGGTGTATAGATAGCTCATTTTTGTATCTCACTGTAATGGCAGCACAAAATCACTTGGCTGGGTTTAGGAAAAACATCATTGTTGGGCATAAAATAAGTACAGAAACAATGTAACAGAAGTATGGAAAACACACTACAAACGCCATTATAAAACACGTCACAAACGTAGCTTAAAAATAACAAAATAACACTTTGAGACAAAAACACCAGTCTCCTGGTTGAAAGTCCTGTGTTTGTTGGACCAATCCACCTCCCGTCCTGCTCACCATTTTCCATTCTACGTCACTAGCTCTGAGCGTAGCATATTTATGCTGTTGCGTTTACATTCAGTCATTACAGACTACATGGCATACAAATGACACACCAAAAGCAAGAACGGCGTTCGTATTGCACGCAAAATGATTTGAGATTACCGTGTCATTTCTATGCAATTTAGTGCGACGGGGCTGAATGGCTTTACCAGTTTGATTAATGCCCTTTGCAGTGCATCACTGTGTACGAAATGTACAGTACCACAGCAGACCAAATGATCTGAGGAAGGTCTGAGGGAGGCTGAATCACTTCGGTCGCCTGCAAACATGCAATGCAATTTATCCTTTTTCTTCCTGGTGTGAGGTGGAGAGCGATGAGGCATGATGCTGAACTGCCCTGAACCTAAAAGAATGCCTGATGTTTTTAGGCTCAAAGGTTAGGTTAGGGTGAAGACCCAATGGCTGCACCTTGGTATGAGGAGACTTCTGCTCCTATTCATTTTCTATGGGATGATATGACATGGGGTAAGTTGCTTCTCAAGACATTGTGGCATTTCAGGCAATATGGGTTTTTCCCAAAAAGAAAAGGGTTGAAATTTTAATGTTTAATCTAGGGATGCTAATTTTGAAAAATGTTCTTAACCGATAACCGACCCCCGTTAACCGATTATTAACATTAACCGACAAGATTTGTGCCTCGCATGCAGCTACGTTAGCAGCTGTAGCATTGCCGATGGCTTCGTGCTCGCCGCCGCCACACACATAGTCTGTTAGTGCTTTGGTTTTTGGCCATCGCCATCTTGGTTTTCTGCAACCAGAAGTGATACAAGAGGGTGGAGTACAGCCAAATGCTGAATTACATATTTTTAGGAGACCAAAATGTTACAATTAACTTTTATGAACTGAAAACACACTAACTAAACTATGCAATAGTGGACTAGAAAGACTTGTCTTTACCAATTTGGGAAAAATCTTTGTGCCTCCACAAACGGATATGTTTGCAGTTATTGTAAGTTCTCTTCTGTACAACCATTTGTCTTCAAAATTACAGGGACAAACACAAATTAATTGCTTCTAGCACATAAATGGTATGCTAATTTTTGCAATGCTTGCAAAGAAGCATGTTTCATGTATGCTTGAAAGCATGGGCACACTGTCAACATCAAGCAAGATGTGGGGTTGTGGGGTTTTATTTTTGCTTCCAGTGGGTTTTAATGGGTAGGTGTTATTGTCTCACAAGCAAGTAACCTGGTCTCTTCAAACTGACAAGTAACTTGGGTGGACTGATGGTGGACTGGTGTAAAAATGACTCACCATTTGTGCTAAAGTCAAAGCCAGTGGAACAGCTGTCTTGACAGAGAGGACCTTAAATGAAATCCACTGAATTTGCTCAAAGAGGACTCCAGAGAGCTTCGAGCTCCACCGGAAGCTCCCGCTGAGGGGATTTAAACACACTCTGTGTCGTCCGCCTCACTCCCTGCTGGAAGCATAATAAGATAAAGTGACTTAACACAGTTCTCTTGCCAAACACAAATTGACAAGAGGAAATAGATGAAACATACACCTGATACTGGAATGCGACAAGCCTCTGTCCAGGAGAGGTTGTGACACAATGTGAAACTAATTGAACAGGACACTTTCTGCCATAACACTTTTAAAAGTCCATCCATTTAGATTTTTAGGCAGAATCGGTGGATACAGCAAGTGTACTTTCAACAATCCAATGAGGAAGCAACCCTAAATTCATCACGCAGTGGATGCCTCCAACTGTCATCTGGCCTATTGCTCCTTTCATCTGAGAAAATGCTCCCCTGAACTATAGGGACCGGCCAGGGTGGCGGCATCATTAGTCGAGTCACTCCTGTCATGCGCTTGGTTATGTGCGTTCTCCTCACCAGCTGCTCCTGCCTGATCCTCACCAACAGGGGAGATATCAGATGTGGCAGGTATAACACACCAAACAGCCTCCCGCAAACTCAGCCACCCACAAGAATGGATTGTCGTGATGATTCAAGGAAAACCACAGGGGACAATGGGTCGAGTCTCATGATGTGAGATGGCCCGTATCTAGGTATGACATCAGCACTGAGGATGGAAATGCCTGGAAAAGGGAAGGCTGTCAAGAAGCAAATATTCTCTATGGCCCATTTTTTTTTTTTTTTTTTTACCAACGCATGCTTGTAGCAAAGGAGTGACCTGAAGATGAAGAGGTCATGGAGCTTCTCATCCATCATGTGTAGAAGGTTGATATGTCACGTTCTAGATTATCAACAGGTCACACACCAACAACTGATTTTGCCACGTTGGGTCCTTTCCATCCCCTCATGAACGTAAACACGGACACAGAGAAGGACATTCTCAAGGTGTTTACGGTGTTTAAGCGACAGATTGACTGCTGCAGAAACAGTTAGGTGTTTGTGGCGTTTCTAGTCCAGTCCAATCACACACTGTAAGGCCAGTTCCTTGGCATACAAGATGCATGCTGACATAGAGGGAACCACCAAAGCAAGGTAGACGAAGACAAAGTTATTTTATACTTCAGTAATAGTACTAAATTGGTGACAAATTAAAGTAAAAACAAACATAAAGTACAGCTTCAGTGCTTCTTTACTTAGATTATACAAGTATCTGAACTCTACTGAAGGGACAATCACCAGTCTCCCAAAATATATTTGCTGTTTTACCAGGGGGGGATAGTGTTGGAGAGCATTGTCTGTCATGTCAGCTCCAGATCTTCCATAGGATTTTAATTGGGTTAACACCTGGTGACAGTGAGGGCCATAGCATATGATAAACATCATTTTCACACTCATCAATCTATTCACTGAACCCTTGTGCCTTGTATGGAAGCATCTGCATTTGCTATGCCATTACACTCATTTATTCATGTTTTTCCATTTCAATGCAAAATAACAGTACATGAAAATGGATGCAGATTGGGGCCACTTACAATATATATGATCATACGATGGGAAATTATTATCCCGATTGTGAGAGATGGTACATTTTCAGTGCTCTGGCGGAGAGTGGTTGTTAAAGCCATTAAAAAGGGGCAAAGACTGTGTGACAGAAGCTTTCATTCATAAAATGCTAAGTATGCAAAATGACTAGCAATCAAGTTATGCACATGTTTTTCAATTTGTTCTTATTCTTCTTATCTTGTGACGTACTCTGTTTGGATTTTTTGCACCTGTACTGGCCATTAAATAGGCTTCAAACATGGCACGGGCTATTACCTATTCAAACATAATAATAATAATTGTTGTTGTTTATTTATCAGGATAAATGCACAGGGAGACAGGAAGCTCATTGCGCTGCAGATAAAGGTCATGAAAGGTTAGCGACTTCTCACGCTTCTCACAGTTAGCGCTCAGTCGGAGAGAGCAAGAGAGAGAAGAGATGTGAGAGAGGAAGATGGAGAAAGAGAGAGGAGAGATGGAGGTGGTGTTACTGTAAGGATGGTGGGGGGCGAGAGACAGAAGAGAAGGTGAATGATGTGAATGTGAGGATGGATTAGAGAAAAGGGGGAAAAGGGGAGAATAGGGAGAATAAATGGAAAGGGGACCTGAGAGATGTAAAGCACAAGAGAATGAAAATGAGAGTTGAGATGGGAGGAGGTTAAGAGAGAGAGAGAGAAAGAGAGAGAGAGAGGGTTTCACACAGAAGACCACTGACGGATGGTTGGCATTTAGCTCCCCACTACCTCCGGAAATAACTAATTAAGCATGGTCTGATGTGTGTGTGTAGACGTGTTTGTGCATGAGAACAGAGCTGGGAGCTGTGATGGGAGAGTAAGGGATTTCATTTGAGTCAGAGATGTCTTTGTAATTCCATTAAAACACATTTCATCAACACGCTGTGTCTGGTCTTACAGGAGATGGATTTGGTTCTTTTAAGATGCTTTGTAAATACAAACAGTGCTTTATACTCTGAACGATGCTCTTAGTTCAAGGTTTTCTGAAAACACACAAGTTCACTGATTGATGTCGTAGAAGAGCACACAGTGATCAAAAACTGCAGAGATAACAGCAGGCAGTTTGAAAAGCCACACCTCCGCTCATCCGAAGCCTCCAATTATTTTAAACTGCAGGCACAGGAGGAGAGGGTTTAACTTTTGATAACACTACCAGGTCCTGACACTTAAGCTTTTGTTTTGATTACCTCTTCTGTCCCGTCCACCTTTCATTTTGTCAGACTATCCCCTCCTGGAATAAATTTCCATGTTTTTTGGCTTCTTTGCATGCACCCCACATCGTCTCTCTAATGCTACTGAGTCTGAGAGCTGTGGGATTGCTTTCGTGGAAGTACTCCAACACAGTTATGGTTGGGGTATATGACCTGCTGGCAAGTCTCAAGATGAATTTGGAAGGGTATTTTCTTATTTTCACCCCTTTCCCCTCTTACATCCAAGCCAGAGTGCTACATTTCTGCTCATCTGACATTAGCTCCAAGGATCAAGGTCTGTTGAGAACATGCTCAAACATTTTCCTTTTTCAGTGCTGCACATCACAATGCAAATCCTAAATCTAAATGACTTTAAATTTCACTATTCTGTGTTTAGTAGTCCATGCCAATATATTCCATATAGCATTTGTACTGAATTTGCATCATAGGCAGAAAACTTGAAACACTGAGGAGCTATAGCTATTGAAATTACTGGACATGGCTTGCTCTACACTCAAGTTATAAACACCCTACTGGACAAGTAAGGAATAATGTACAGCGAGCCAGTCATTGTTGTGAAATAAATGCCTCTCCGGATCGCCCTGTCTGGGTTTATTTCACAACAATGACCTGCTCACTGTGCATTGTCCCACTTATTACACAGCTACTTACTTAAGAAATCAATAATTTGACACAAAAATGATCCTCCGGAGTCCGACAGCAAAACTACGTCCATTGCAACGGTCTGTTATACGTAGCAGCGGTCTGCTATAAAGAAATAACAGGCCGTAGAACGCCATGATTAACTAATCAGAATCAAGCATTCAACAAAGCTGTGTAATAAATTGCATTATTTCAGCTGTATGGGTATTCAAGACAGGAAATGAGTGAAAAAAAATATGCTTAATTAATACTTATATCATCACGAAGAAGATCGTTTCTGCGTTATCTTGGGAAGAAACGTACAATCACAGAGAACATGATTACTGTTAGAGATTGGCTTTGCACAACAGTGAGATTAGTTAAAATCGCTACCACTGTTTGGAGTTATACTGTACATCATTCTCCGACTTTTTCCTGCTACTCAAGACACCATATGTATCCCCAGTCTGGAGATAAACTGTACCTGTCCTCCTTCCTTTCCTTGTTTTGTTTAACGTCCATATTTTAGTCATTAGATATAAATGCAAAACAAACAAATGAACACACCAGATTGCATATTAAGAAAGACAGTGTTTGCCTAGCAAATACAGCATATTGCTTTGCAAATAGAGCTTTTATGTGACTCTCTCACAGAAAGCACTGAGTGCTATTTTATAGATAGGAACAGCCCATTGGCTAGATAATACAGAACAGTTTGTTGTTGTCAATGTTTATATTGTATGTCATGTTTGTCAAGTTTGTAAAGTTTAACCACAGGCCTTCTAATTGGATATTTCTTCACTCGTCCATCTGGTATCTTTCTCTGTGGCTTGTTTATGCTGTTGATTATATGGAGAATTGCCAGTGAGCAAATGAAGAGTTGTCCTCAAACAGATTTTGTTTAATAATCAGAGGAGGTTTTGAGGCAGAGGTTTGATTTATTAAAGGAATAATAGTCAGGTTGTGTAGAATTAGCTAACAATTTTGTTTTTGTACAGATTATATGTTGAATATTTATATAGTAATATGCAAATACAATATAACTATGGCAAGATATTAATATATATTTACAGTAAGATTGGTACATTGATTAATTAACATACATATAAAATCAAAAGATATGCATTAATTTGCGTTATTTTTTAATGTGTTATTTTATA